>JAOVVF010000036.1:27036938-27067862 GCA_028565595.1 Duopalatinus emarginatus | reverse complement strand
TGTGTGTGTATGTGTGTGTGTATGTGTGTGTGTGTGTGTGTGTATGTGTGTGTGTATGTGTGTGTGTGTGTGTGTGTCTAGATGTTGAGGAGTCTGGTGGCTTCAGGGAAGAAAATCTGACACAGGCTGTCTTTGAAGGCCTGAATGCTTCGTTACCTTTTGCCAGATGGCATGAGAGTGTAGAGGGGTGTGTGGGGACATCAACAATGCCTTGGCTTCACAGATTCAGCATGAAGTGTAATTGTCTGTAATGAAGGGAAGAGAGACTTTGATAATCCTCTTGGTTGTCCTTGCTATCACATTCATAGACAGGTTGTTGGCTCTGCAACAGTCCATCTCTTCATGTATGCTGACTTGTTGTTCTTTCTGATGAGACCCACCACCATCATGTCATCTGCGAACATAATGAAGTGATTCAGGCTGTGCATTGCTGTACAGTCATAAGTTAGCAAATAGAACAGCAGTGGACTGAGTACATAGCCCTGGGGGGGCACAGTGCTCAGAGCGGTGGCGTTGGAGATGCTGCTCCTTGGTAAAGCCCAGCAGGCCTAATTGTCCAGTCATGTGCTTGGGTTGAACTAGGTTGAACATGTTCATGAGGAGGGGTTGTCTCATTGCCATTGCTTTGCCACTCTGATCACCTGGGACAGTTTAGCCATTTCTGTTCCTAGGGCCACCTTGTCACCTACTCTGAAGATGGAATCTCTCCTGCAATGCATGCACCTCTGTAGTCAACCAGAGCTTCTGGTTTAAGTGTGTAGCGACGGATTAAGAGACAGGGATATTAATGCACTTGCTGATATAGCTGTTCACTGATGCCATATATTCCTCCAGGTTAGCAGAGTTACCAGTCAGTGTGTTTGAAACTGTTCTGAATAGCGTAAATGACTAATGCTGGCCAGGAATAAACTGAAGTAACATGAGGAAGACCCCTTGAAAGGAACAAGACTTAAATGGACACACACTGTGAAAAAATGCTGCATTTTGACAGTAGCAGCATATTTACAATACATAGTTTATAGTGTAAACTAACACAGGATGCAGGATATTGAGTTGTTTGACTGATGCTGGATGCATTTATGCATAACATTAAGGGCCTAGCTTAAGGACACGCAACCTTCTGATCTCTAACTCAACGCCTTAACCACTGAACCACCACGACTAGTTCAGCTAGCTTTATAAGTCTTTATGGTTACAGAGGCAGCAGTCCTTCCAAACAAACAACGCTCAAAAAGACATCGAAAAAAATTTTTGCGGCAACTATATAAACCCGCCGTTTGGCATCTTTAAATACTACAGACGTCTGTTTTAAACTTTAGATATTTCTTCTGGTCTCAAGGGACTTTTAACTTTGTCCATATGCATCAGTCCAAAAGTCTATCACCTTCCCCTCTCCTCATTCCTATTCATTATAAAACTTTTTCGGAAGCTCTCATGCTTGTCCAAGTAAACCACAACTCTTTTAATATGACGTTTATTAGTTAGACATTAGGGTGGAGGGAGTTTCCAACACTGGGGGAAAACAGATGGGTTAATGTGAGACTGGCTGGATCTTGAAACCTCTCTCTCTGTCTCTTTCTGTCTCTCTCTGTCTCTCTGTGTGTGTCTCTCTCCCTTCTTTTATTCTCTCAATTTTTTCATTTTCTCTTTCTTTGTTCTCTATGACAAGCTAAGGAGAGAGTGTAATCATTTATATCTCTGGCTGCTGTAGCTTTCCATGGCCTGCTGCTGAGTGGGAGATACGCCAGCGGCCCTGCAAAGTGGTCTGGCAAAAAGGCCTTTTATTCATGGACCCATTAAGGTTTTCTGCTCGTGTGGCTCTTATTAGATGTTCAGACAGCAGGCATTATATCCGTCCTTTAACACTGATGCTCACTGACTTATCCCTAATTCAATTTTTGGCTTTTATACACTTTACAATGGTGGAGAGGATTTTTTCTTAGTTATGATTGTCTAGTTATTATGAATGATAATAACTAAACCTGATGTCTCATATGTATAAGAAGGAAAAAAATGGCCTCAGTGTGTATCATAGAGAATGACTAACAAGGGGGAGATTCTTGATATCTTGACCATTAATAACAGTTTGGTTTGACTGTGTTGTTCAGCTGCTCGGCGCAGATGAGTAACGAGTTTGTGTGACATTATGAAGAACACTAAGCATATAAATCATTAAGCAGCATGGCTTCCTTCCTTTCTTCCTCTCTGCAACGACAATATTGCATTACCTAAATCTATTTCTGTCATAATTTGCATTAAAGACTCCTAAAAGAAACCAGGCAGCCTCCAGATCAGTTACGGTGAATAATAAGTACTGATTGTGTCTTCAACCCAGGGGTATTATTAACTCAATTTAGGCACCATTGTGCCTTGACGTTAACCATCTCATCAAAATAAGTACTTTATTCCTAGCTGACTGTATGCACTTTTCTATAAATTGCCTGATTGAGTGTCACGGCGGTTCTCCTGTGTCTACTCAAGCATCTGTTAGAACTCCAGCAGGGCCACCATGATTGCCTGCTCTCTGCTGTGAGTGATGGCTGTACATTCACACCTCTTTTATTCCTTCCTCCTTCTCAGCATGTGCAATAGCCTGTCTGTTAGATTGATGTGGCTTATCCTTGAAGAGGTCATGCGGAAAGGGAAAACTGACTTCCAGAACATAGGCAGGATAGAGTAGGAGTGCTGCATAGACACTTGACTGGATGCATTGCTCAAATAGTTCAGTAATTTGTGTGACTTGTGCGGCAGCCTGGGAAAACCACTCACATGGTGAAAATTTTATATTATATAGTTCTGAAAACAACTACAAGTTTTTTTTTTAATCTTAACTACAATGAAAAAGTGAGGCTATTTTAAGGTCCTGATTTCTAATGAAACATGCCCCACCTGTCTACATATGACTGTCCCATGCAAAACCAAAGTTAAAAACATTTAGTGCAAGTAAAGCGATTGATACTGTGCTTGCTCACTGGAGTTTAAGCTTCACATATGTGCAGTGGAACACACATACTAGGGGACAGTGAACACATTTGTCTGGAGCAGTGGGTCGGCCCTGTCCAAAGCACCTGGGGAGCAATTGGGGGTTAGTTGCGTTGCTTAAGGATACTTCAAGTGGGTCTTGTCAGTATGGGGATCAAACCGACAACTTTTCAAAAACAAGACCGGTTTTTGTTATATACACATAATAATATATAATTGGATAGGAACACATTTCTCAAGTATCCATATTAATGTATTATTTATAGTCATCTTTATTTATGACCAGTTGTAATGTAATTATCTGAAAAATCTTTGACATTTACTCACATGTGAATGCCAAGAGTGAGGAAACATTGCACATTACATCTTAAATGTATTATTATTATTATTATTATTATTATTATTATTATTATTATTATACATATATGGGTCATTATACACTGAAGAAAAAAACAAAAAGAAATAAAGTATAGTGAAAACATATAAAATAAGAAAAAGCTACTTGAATTAACACTTTTGCACTATAACCAAAGTGGCACCTCTGGCAAAGACAGTGGCACCTTTCTTACCAACTGTATGCGGGAACCCCCTGCAATACATAAGAACACCTGTAAACACCTTTATTAAACTTGAGAAATGCGTTAGTGACATAGTAATCTAGGAAGGTTTAAAAAAAAAGAGCACCCAAGTTAACATTAGAAGAAGCCTTTATTTTTCCTATATACTTTACAGCACAGTGAGATTGTTTCTTCATATATCCAAGCTTGGCAGGAAGTTGAGGTCAGAGTGCAGGGTCAGCCATAACAAGCCACCCCTGGAGCTGAACCTTGCTCAATAGCTGAACAGTGGCAGCTTGCTGGTGCTGAGGTTTGAACCCTGACCTTCAGTAACCCAGCTGTACAGCCACAACTGCCTATATAACACAACACCATAATTTAAAAAAGGCCAAACTCAAACATTAGATGTTGCTCTTTGTTATTGTCTCGCTGATGTTGTCTCGCTTTACTGTTAATGAAAAATATGATACCGGGGACTCGAGATATGTTGTATTTCAAAACATAAAGCCAATTCTTATTTAATAATTATATAATGTCAACAGATTTGAAAAACAAAATCTTACTATCTGAATCCCATTTAAGAGCTTATATTTTGAAATGTCTTGACTAAACCTCCACACCAAAAGTTCAGCCAGTGTCTTTGGTGTATTCACATATTTTGTTTTACTGTGCTATAAATCTGCAGACCTGGTTTAACATCAAATGATCGACTCAATGGGCTGGCAATATAACTGTGGTCAGAAATACAGAACACGTATGTGTTTCCATACTAGATCATTATATATCACTCATGAAATCCTTGCACTGGGAATGACTCTCCTTCTGCTATTAACCGTGAGCATACACACTGGCATATGGACCGCATTTCACCCTACAATGGTTGCTTTTATCATACAGGTGACTGAGTGTGTGCAGGTTGATCCGCCTTCTGTTTTCTATTGTCCTGTTCTGTTCTCACCTGATGGACCGTTTGTGTTTGGATGAGACTGTTAATGAGACAGAACTGAATGATCCTCATAGCCATTGTCCACCTTTCAGCAGCAGGCCAACAAATGTGGGAAGTCAAGGGAAAGCCGTGGAACTGCATCCCTGTCCTGAGTGAAAGCAAGTTGAATAAACAGAAATAGGAATGCAGGGGCATGGATGGCAAGACGGAAATTTTTTATAGTGTCACTGTGTTCACCAGCACATGACAAAGACAGATTATTTATTTATTTATTTATTTATTTATTTATTTATTTATTATGATTATTATTATTATTGAACCATTTTCACTGGTTAAAATCAACAAATTAAAAATAAAATCTGCTTGGCTACCATCGAATGCACCGTATTTTTCATTTTTCAAGGTTAATGGATCTAAGACACACCTCATAATTATGGAAATTTTATAGAACAGTAGTATTTGATTGCTGTTTCATCAGGTGTGGATGAATTATGAGTTATAAGCCCACCAAGGTTCCAGCTTAAGTGTCCCAGTGGCTTAGTCCCAAAGTTGCCCAGAAATCTAACTGACTAGGCCATGGGTTCTTGAATCTGTGTATTTGGTTCTCTTTGTTATTTATCATCACAGTAGCTAATGTAATGATGTGTGATCAGGTAATTAGCAGGTCATTAGGTAAGTCTGATAGCTTTAGTTTCTCTTAGTATGTTGAAATATGAGTGTTTGTAGTAAAGAGATCTTTAAAGAACTTTATGGTGTTCTGCTTGGCTTTATCAATATTTCTAAATAGGCTCTCATCCTTTTTCTACCATCAGAAAGATTTAAGGCAGTAAGATACGGAAGGAGTTGTGCTCACTTTATATTGGCTTTTCCCCCTGATTTTCTCCCCACTTAGACATATAAATTTCCCATCAGACAATCATGCAATGGACTACTAATAAAGGGAGGGTAAAGACTATCTCAGAGACGCATGATGCCAGCCACCGGAACGTTTCACGTGTTAAAACACACTCCCGGCCCATTTCTACATGCATGAACTTTCAGTCACCCATGATTGGGTAGTGTCTCGGTATTGACATGGTAGAGACAGTATGCCACCCCTTCCTCCCTGAGAGCATTGTTAATATAACTCCCAGCTACGGATAGCCGTAACATCACCCGGGATCTGAACTCGTGATCACAAGAAAACAGAGCAAACGCTTTTCTGTTGCTCACTATAGTTACAACATCAGTGCATTGCACTACTATGACACAGCATTATGGATTAAGGCATGGATGCCAAATGAGAGAATAAAAATCTGATTTTGTGAAAGTTAGTAAGGAGTATGTTTCTGGACCTACTCGTCTGTTTATCCCATATGTGAAATCTTGACGTTTAGACTTTGTTAATCAGGAAGTCAGGTACTGGAACTAATTTAAAGTTGGGAAAATTGACAAGGATTCCAAATTTAGTTGTCTACTCCTAACACCCAATTTGTAAAGGATACAATATCTTATGATTTTAGATATGATATAAGAAGGCCTGACATTTTCACTATAACTTTATGATTTCATTTGAATTGGTTATGTGCTATAATTCGGATATCAGAGCTCCCTCATTCTCTCCGAATAGCCAGCTGTAATTGCATTTAAACCTGAGTGTCTTCTTTCTGTAGGCTAAAAATACAAGCGTGCTGGTGTGTGAAGAAGCATTTTCCAGACAATGAGAGTACCTGGATCAAGACAGATTAAGTAAAGGGGATATACTGCCAACTGGCCAACAGTTCACTTATTTAAAATATACAGAAAATGACATATTGTCATATTGGCTGTCTTATGGATTTATGACTGAAACCAACTGAGATAATCATGTTTAGAAGACCGTGTCTCCTTTCTTTATTTCTTCCTTCACTTTATGTCACTGTGTTGTGTGATCATGTGTATGCTGACTCAGAGAGAATGAGAGAGAAGCCAGGCCCTGCCTTGCGGTTGAGCTGTAATTGAAGCATAGCAGGCAGTACTGTGGTTCAGTGCAGGCCTGTGTGATGGGCATGGGAATACTTAACAGCCCTTAAGAAAAGAAAAAAAAAAGACATGAAGTACAGAACTTCACCAACACAGAGCTGAGCAGCAGCTGCAGGACCTGGACCTGCTTCCTGTCCATTCATGTAGCATAAGTTCATGGAGTGGCACCTCAGCCTGCACTGCTCTGGTTTGGCCATTACAGTCCATTAGAGTACACTGTACATTACACTGGGCAATTTAACCACAGAGAAAGTGGCGTGCAAATGTATCCCAAATGTCCGAGAAACGGCACCAAGCACTAAAATCTTACCTTATGTTAAGCACTGCTGCATATTCACCCCTTAACCCTTCACCTTTACCTAGAGCCATTGGAACTAATATAGAGGAAAGAATTTATTGGTGCCTGTTGGGTTTATGTATTTTTCGAAGCATGAATGTTATTTGCATTCAACAGTTAATAATGTGATTAAGCTTGTATTTGAGCATTAAGCTCTCTCCAGAAGGGCTGATCTCAGATCAGTGGTCCAGTAAATCCAGCTGATTGAAAATGTCTGTGTTTTGGCTGTTGTTCAGATTATTGCATAGTGGTGGTAGAAATACCAAAATCTTTAATGAAGTAAAAGTGAATTTCTAAACAAATAATCAAGTAAAAAGTACAGTGTCAAATTCTTGATTCATACCAACATATGAGGTTTTAGGGTTTTTTTTCCTGAATTTCCATCCATAGTTTAGTCATGGCCAATTCTCACTTATCAGGCATTTTTTTTTACCTATTAAAGGACATTTACCAAGCAGGAAGGGTGTGAAGGCTATCACATGCTCCCTCTAATGCACATGTAGCCAGCCGACCTCCTTTTTTCATACTGCTCCTTATACAACATCAAGAGTTGGAGTAAAACACGCAGAAGAAAGCTCTATCCACCCACTTTTGTATGTATGAGCTCAACGGCACTCAGGATTAGCTAATGTCTCTGTGATAAAAACTGGAGAGCGTGTATGTACTCCTGCCTCCCCAGAGCACAACCTGAGACCTCTCTGAGCATAATATAATCAGAACTTGTCATTTATCGGCTGATAGTACAAACCCTTTACTGTTCTGCCAAACGAGTGTCTTTAATTCACTTGAGTTTGAAAGTCACACCCTCTTTATCCCTTGTTGTGAACCCTTTACTGGCTTCGTGTAGCAGCTCGCATCAGATATAAAACCCTGACACTGACCTACAAAGCCAACAATCCAGCTTCACCCTACCTGAGGGCAATGGTTAAAGCCTGATACGTACCTGATGCAAAGGTTTGACCTGGCTTGATCCACCATCATCCAAGACACATGGGAGGCAAGCATTCAAACCTTTCACTATCCTGGCACCAACGTGGTCAAAAAACTACCATTGAGTGTCAGAACAGCAGAATCACTTGATGTCTTTCAAGAACACTAACTCATTTCAGCTCTGACTTTACTTCTGTTAAAGCTCTTACCACACTTACAGCAGTTACCGTCTTATTTTCTCTGCAGGTTTTGCAAAGTTTAGGAGCACTTTCAGGTTATAGAACTTGTTTTTGCTTGTACTTGTATTAGATTAGGTACTGTAGGGCTAATTTATGCTGGTATGCTAGCTTCAGCAACTTTGAATTCTGGTCTATCAGCACTAGCCTTGGATATTTTAAGTTGATGACTAAGCACTTTTGCATGTTGGATTTGCTAAAATGCCATATGTGTGAATGTAAATGTTGAGGTTGATGAAATATTTTAGATTTTTAATTATTTCAGTTATTTTTTTATATTTGTTATTCCTGTGCTATATTCATTGTTATATTCTGTTCTTTTATTAAACGCCATTTCTATCCTGTTTTTTTTTTTTTAGTTTTTCTGCAGTTATTTTTGTATAGATTATTGTACTTTATATAAATATTCTAACATTAGATATGTTGTGGTATAGACAGTGATTTTATTTAGTTATAATGAGAACTTTAGCAAGAGGTTAAGGCCAATAATTACTACATTTTGATCCGTAGTTTTTCATCCTCTCTCATATGTGCTGACATTTGTGTTTCCAAGATACCAAGACCAAAAAAAGATTTAGCATGTACACTACACTACGTCTTACAGAACAGTCCACAATTCTGTTACACTCCAAGGTGTAGGATTTCTGTGTTTCACATTGCATTGCATAGCATCCAAGATGTTTGTAACATTGATATCAGGTGACATAGGTGGGAATGTCAAAAACTTAAACTCAAATGAGTGTTCCCCTAACCATAATTTGGCGTCTTTAGACGTTGTGCATTGTCACATTGGAAGTGAATGGGTGTAACTCTTTGGAAAGGAGGCACAAATAGTGATCACCTATCAGAGATGTTTGTGGATGTACCAGAGGTCCCATGAAATGGAAGCTAAACAAACCCCATACCATTATGCAGCCACCACCAGTGTGTGTATTTTGCATAGGCTCATATGTATCAGTCTTGTGGCACTTAAGTGTATATAATTTCATTTTATGCCTGTTTATTAAAAATGTGTTTTTAAACGTTTTCTCTTTTTCACAGGGCTGCCCACTACCAGATCATCACTGTCTACCAGATCTTCACATCTCTCTCCATATTCAAGCTGGTAAGAAACAATAAATCAGATCAGGGGCATTTGAAATGACCTTTAGTTATCGCTTCAGTTATCACTAAACCATGGAATGGTTTAATTTGATTTAGCTGAAGGTTTTTGGTTCCCATCATCTGTTTTTGTTACATATTTTCTTTGTCACACGAGTAGTGTGTAGGTTATGGCTCCCATCTGAATAAATATCTGTAGTTATCCAAGGACTAATTTAGTTAAACTCTTAAAGGTAACACTGATTCGGTGTAAGTTGTTAGTCAAAGCATGTATTCTTTAAAAAAGGCTTCTTTTAGGGTCAATTTGCTAACATTGTATCGGGGTCATTTTTTATAATGGTTATTTTCAGTCCTCCCACGTGTGAGTTGTGTTAATGGCTCACAGCCAGCAGGTTTCCCTGGAGCTAGTGAGTAAGGGAGTGTGGTCGGCTAGTTGACATGCCTCTGGTCGGCCGGTCTCTGTGACTCTGTGTGTGTCAATGGCAGCAAAGAACAACAGCCCTGCTTTTCAGAGTTTAGCCCTCTCCTCAGGGAGCAAATTACGTCCAGGGCACAAAAAGACCTACTCAGAAAATATTAAAGGTTGTCTCAAAGGGCTAGTAATTATCTGCTTATTAGGCCAGCTGAAACAAATGGAAACATGCACTGAAATCCTAAAGGTGTCATTTAGTCAAGGGTACTGAGGCACCAACAGCAGCCCGTTGCACTTGTGTGAATGTAAGTCAGGGTGTAAAGTCAGTCCTAAACCATACGTTGAGAGTTTAAAACTAACGATGTGTCGAATTTCGGTTGCGCCACAGGTACTTGTATAGTAATGCATAAAGGGATTGTAGATCATACTTTGTCACATAGAGTGACATATTTCACCATCACCAGCAAACAGGATGTGAGCCAGACAGGAAATAATACGGTTATAATGGGAACGCAGGGAAGCAGGAAATGTCGAGTTGTCTGTTGTGTTTTTGTTTAATTTAAAGCTATAGATAAATGAACTAAATCCAAATGGATGGCAATAAAGTGAATACTTAAATGATCCATCTCATGTATTTACTGTACACTAGCTTGTTAAATGCTTGGGTTTCAGTGCAACAGATTTAACAGCATTGTAATGAAACATTGGCTGGAAAAATAATAACTGTGAAAATAAATCTCCTGTCTGGATAGGTTATACAAAATGCATATTAAATATGATATATCTTATTTAAAATAAGCTTAACCTTACTAATGATCGCAGTTTGATCGATGACATTTGGCACTGAGAAAAAAGCTCTTTATGGTGGCAGATATACAAATATTTCAATATTTCAGATCGGTTTATAGCATAAACCTATGTTAGTGCAACCATTAAATTAATTTACATTTCATATAGGCTAAAACAAAGCTTCATTTCAAACATCATCCTGATTTTCTAAACTACTCCCTTAATTCCAATGTAATTTTTTTATAGTAAGACATCGTCTCAGGTCTGTACGACTAGCTGCATGAAAATTAGGGCAAAAAGAAAAGTCTCAGAGGATGCAGGTGACTTGGTTTGGTGGTGTGACTCATGTTCATACACCCACATAACCATGTGATCACCTCAGAATAACTAAGCGTAAAACACTGCTGGCCAAATGAAGGTCCCTTGTCAGCAGCTCGCTAACAGTTATACCTCCTCAGGGATGTGCACTGAGCTGCATTTGGCATGCTGGCCATGCTCCACTGAGATCAGGCAGGCTGGGTTTGACCTCAGGCAGGTACTTTTTCCCATTCTGCAACTCTGTGGCACAGCAACATCTGGCTTTCACCTTCACTTAGCGAGGAGACACTGACCTGAACTCAGAGTTTTACAGCACTAGAGTACAGAGGAAAGTAAAAGAAAGCATGCTGGTAATAAAACAGCTCTAGAGAAAGCAGGTTTAGGTTGAATTTACTATAGGCATTTTTTTTCCTCATGTGACTTTACAAACAGTAAATAACACACTGCTATTGGAGGAACAGTTTGCAAGTCTTTCATTTGGATATTTAGAAGATTGAACGTCTGTGTTGTAATACAGCGAACATGCCCACTTCTTAACAAAAACAGTCATTAGAGTCACTGGAAAAACTCTAACTTAGAGCAGCGTCTTTAAACCTACCATGTGGTGTTTACATCCTGATGGTATCTTACGTGGGCATCTAAGGCATGGTATATCCTAAATAATAAATAAATAATTATATCAGGCATTCGTTTCATTTCTGTTTATTTCACTTTCTTCAGCAATACATTTGCTAACATAGTGAACAGAAACACGCACCCAAGCTCAACCGTTTATGGTGTTACTTCAGAGAATGATAAATTTATTAGCTAGCTACCAGACAGGGGGAATCTCTGGTTTCATGCCCAGTCCTATGTTTTTAGTTGCCCGGAAACCTTACCGACTAGGCTGAAAAGTGGTAACTATCATAGTATGATGTTATATAGTAAAATAGTTAGTGCAAGTTGATGTACATTAGTTGGAAGGAGCATGAAGCAACCTGTATAACACCTAATTTTAAGTAAATGTGGAGATCTGGTAATGACAAGGTAAGAAATTACATTTGCAAAAAAAATGGGGAAAGCATCAGGTAATAAAACAAAACTTAAAAATGACTTAAAAATGCTAAATACAGCACTGAGCTTTGGTTTTCAATAACTCACCTGAGAACAATTACTGGGCGCACCTATGACAGACAACCTTGAATTATGATAAGATTTAAATAGCTGTGAAACTAAGTAGTTTAAAAGGCATTATAAATACAGTGTGTCTTAAAGTAAGGAAAATGAAAACAGCAGGCAGGCGATCCAGTTTTAGGGTTCTTTTTCAAATGAACCAAACAGAACTCAGTTTTGTTAAACTGAATCTAAATAAAAACTAGCTGCAAATGACCTCAAGTGTTTTTTTTTGTTCACATTGTAAGTGAATTTTAGTATTTTTTTCATGGTCCTCTTTAGTGCTGATGAGAACTCAAACCACGTTTTGTTGACACCACGACTCATTTAGAACTCAGATCCCAGCTATTGCAGCATTATGGGTAATCTGTTCAAAATTGCCACTTTTCATGTTGCTGCAGCTTGGCTGTGCTACATTTTCATGAAGCAGAGGAGATAACAAAAACAGAATTGATATAAAACTTCAAGGCTGTTTTAAAAAACTAAACAGGAGACGAGCATGGAGGAGATGAAGACATGGTGCAGCCATTTTTTTGGTTATGGCAAGCCTTGAGGTTCTATGCATAAAACGAAATGCAAAGTGAACATCTTGCTGCTTTGTCTCCATTGTGCACAAATTAAACAGACTATGAAACGAACCAAAAACGAACTCAATTGAGATATTCTCAGTAGGTGGTCTGGGTTCGGTTTAGTTTGTTTGACGTGTTCACATATGCAAAATATACCATAACACTGAACCAGTCCCTGTGTGAAAATGATGTTGAACACAAGCTGCCATTTACTGACATGGCTAAACAGGGTTCCCACTTCCCCCACAGCTTGTGTCTAATTTCGATCCCCATCTCATGAACCACCCATATATATTTCATTTCATATGGGTGCTTGCTTACTTGTGAAACACCCTATACTCAGAAGGGTTACCATTACCATTACCTTGCATGGCTTCCAATGTGATCCTTTGCAAACTTCTACAGTATGGCCATGTGACTAGACAAACGGCTGCAGATATAGGTTAAACATGTTTGTATCCACTCTTACAGATACTGTTCATGACACAGGCTTGAGGTTGCTGGATGGCTCACGCCGTAATGTCAACTGCCCATAGACATTAAGTGAATTAAAAGACTTCTTGGTATGGATGAATGCATAGTCATATCGTCATATGGATAAAGTTTTTGATCGAGCAAATCGTGTTTGTGACGACAGAACAGTTATTGGTGGAGGTTGTATCTGCGGTGATCTGTTCTAACATCATAAGTTGAATTATGATGTTAGTCTGGATAATATTTTTATTCGCTCTGGATGACTTTGCACTGGACTTTATTTTGCTCTGCTTATTCAGGCCTTCCACACACCTGCATGTTCCTGATTCTGAAATGATCGTCTGCCACCCGTTCATGTTAATTAATCACACAGATTGTGCCATGGAAGGTGTGTTTAATGCAGCAGGCAATGAGAATAGAAAGCAGATGCTCTAGTTAAAGTCTAAATATAGCTGTACACTGAAGTAGCAGAAAAAAACTGGTACACCAGTCTAATACTTAATAAGTCTACAATGGGGCATAGACTTCAGAAGGTTGTGGAAATATTCTGTAGGCAATGAACACCATACTTCCTGCAGAACAGTCCACAATTCTGTTGTATTCTGCGGTGTAGGATTTCTGTGTTCCACAGCAAGGTGCATGACATTGCAGATGTGTTCAATGACGTTGAGATCTGGTGACTTATGTGAGAATGGCAAAACCTCAAACTTAGATGATTGTCCCTCTAAACATTATTTGGCACTTATAGTGTTTACAGGTCAAAGACGCTTGTAGACATACCAGGTATGTCTGGTACCAGCTAAACATACCCAGTGCCATTATGGAGTCACCATAAATCTCTACCAATTTTCTTTTACAGTCTCTTCCAGTTTTTCTGATACTTTTGTGTATAGTAGGTGCTAGGTTTTTTTTTTCTACTACTAGGTTGGTGTGGTCCAGTGGTAACATCATTGGGTTTCCATGTGAAAAACCACATGGGCAGCCAGGCTGTGCTACACCAATAAGGGTCCTTGGGCAAGACTCCTAACACTACATTGGCCTACCTGTAATACTAATAACCTTGTAAGTCGCTCTGGATAAGAGCGAAATTTACTGCCAAATAAAATCCTAATAACTTGAACAGATAATCTTCTAACTGGTGTTCATGCTAATGATTTATATGGACTTGAGTGTTTTGTATATAAATACATAGCTGATTTTATCACATTATTTGCTGCGGGTTTCTTAATTGAAAATTGGACTATCATTGTGTACTGTGCACAGCCCATAGACTATGCTCATATTATTTAATTGTGTGATTTTAGTAAGATAATATCATCAGTGTTGATGTACGTGTTTCATTCCACCCCAGAAATCTATTTTTTATTGGGTTTAGTCCGGTGATGTTACTACACCTGCCAAGCACGTTGTGTTTTACACACAGTGTTTTACATCTGTCATTGGCTTTATGACTTCTGGGATTGAACAGAGTCACTAGTCCATAGTAAGGAGCATACATTTGCACGTACTATGGTTTCTACAGCGCTAGACAGCTCCTCCTGTAACTCTGTTCTCTGGAAAGGAAATACAGGAAATTGTGTTTTTCTTTGTCAGAAGGAGGAATGTTTTCTTTTTAAATGCCAAAACCCAGGGTGAATGCGCAACCTCGTAGCTGTTTTATTAGCAGTGTGTAATGGAACAGAACTGAAGGCTTCCTGCCGTGTGGGTTTCTGAATCGTGTTCAAGAAGCACTTTGTTCGAATAATCTAATTTTCAAGTCGCTATAAATAGTGCCATTTCTTTTTCCCACCAGGCCCAGTCTGATTTGTATGTACATTAGTTTCTTAAATGGTAGATAGCTGATGTTCGGTTTTAAAGGTCCAGGCTTACATCTGTGGTTTGCTCTTCAGGTCATGACTGATTAGAGTATACATTAGCTTTGCTCTCTGAAAAGTGAGTTAAATGCATTTCTATTGCATATCACAGAGCCATAAATAAATCCCAGTATTTTCTTTCTAGAAATTAAACAATTGGTTGGTCATGATGTAATGTCATAGAGTCTATTTGGCATTTTGTTAGAAAAATATGGAGATTAGTTTAATCACAGAATATGAAATTACTGAAAATACTTCCTTACTATCTAATTATTGACTGGGCTATGTCTCGCAGTTTTTCTATGCTTGTTCTATGCTAGTTTTTCTAGTTTTTCTGGGTGGGCTCCAGACAAACGGATGATAGACTAAGCAGATAAGAGAATGACTGTCTGACTAACTTTTCTTCTGTTCATGTTGACTTTTTTAATGTAGCTTTTTACTGTTGAGCGCAGCTTAATTACATTAAGAAACAAGTCTTAACCTTTGGCCTTTTCTAAAACAAAGGGTTGTATTAGGGTCATGTATTTAGTCTGTACTGTGTTTTCATTGTACTGGCTTTCATTGAGGGGGTGAACTGTTATAGATAAGCTTTTCTTCTTACTCAGTTCTCGAAGTTGTATCATTCAACTGACCCCTTAAAACTCTTAGAAAAACCAAACATGGTTGAACTATGATGGTTTATAGTAAGTATGGTTATTGTATAGTGTAACTATGTGTGCACTATAAATCTGCCATGGTTTTCTATTGTACCATATAAATATATATATATATATGTGGATAGAATGTTATGGCTCATTTTTAGGATTAAAACATCTCACCAAATCATAACCGTCGAGTGTAGTGTCTGAATTACTGAGATTTATTTCTACCTCTGGATCAGGAATCTTTAATCTGAGAAGTCAAGCAGCCCAGGTAGAACAAAGTCTGGTGTTTCCCCACATAAGAGTAATCTCATTAGTTAATTATCCAATCTGTCATTAGTGTGAATGTCGCATGTTACAGGAGAGAAAACACACAGCTGCATGCCTCGACTCTCAACCAGTGCTAATTTCATTACACACCAATTAACACCTGCCCTGCTTGTAATACCACCTCTTCCACCTCTCAGTGCCTTTGCATGAACCTCATGGCGAAATAACCTGTCATGTGTGGTACATGATGAAGATTTATTACATTTTTCCAAAGAAAACCCCCCTCATGCCAGTTTCCTGGTCCGCCTCAATATAACTGAGTGCAACCTTCGTTCACAGATCTTGAGCCTGTTTTGGTGTACATGTTGGCCAGCAGCTGCACGTCCCAGGTCTCCTAATCTCAGTTCTATATCTGGCTGTTCACTTAAGGGCTGAGGGAACGATGATGTGTACTGATCACAAGAACTGATTACACATGATCATTTTAAAGAAGAAAAGGAAGCTTGAAAATAAGGCAGTGAATGGGTTCAGAGTGGGTTCTTTTAGAGAACAAGGCATTACATCCAAAACGAATGTAATTCTTTTGAGTGGGATGTGAGGAATAAAACACAACAGGGCACATGCTGGGATAGGAATATAATCAACGATAGGGTGCTATAGCGCTATTACTACTTCAGAATACATTATTTTCCCAGTATAGCACAACCCATCAACATACTGAAGTGGCAGTAAAACTGCTACAGATCGGCTTGTGCAAAATACATAGGTTGGTGGAGGCTTCATTATGTTATAGGCATCCTTTTTGTACTACCAGCATTGCATGGCATCTTAGATGCGTTTGATCTGGTGACTTAGGTGGGATTGGCAAGACCCTAAACTCAGATGAGTGTTCCTGTAACCATAATTTAGCATCTCTAGACGTGTGGTGGCGTGTCGTCCTGATGGAAGAGGCCAAATCCGTCAGAATGAATGCAGGACATGGACAGGTGTAATTTGTCAGAAAAAAGGCACACATAGTGTTCACGTGTAAGAGACGTTTGTACCAGATGTACCAGGGGTCCCATGTAATACCAGCTAAACAAAGCCACCACCAGCCTATGTATTTTGCACAGGCTCGTCTGAACCAGCTTTCTGGCACTTGTGTTGAATTTACAGCACTATGGTTCATTTACAGCACAGCTGAACACTTTCTTTGCATTTGTTTTAGTAAGCTTTAATGCAATTTCCTTTTGATGTCTTTTAAAGACAAAACTGCATCTCGTCATGTTATGTTCTACAAATTGGAGATGCCAGAAAACTTAAAGAGGGCAGCTGTGGCCTAGTGGTTAGGGAACCGGTCTCTTGAGCGGAAGGTTGTGGGTTCGATCCCTGCCCAGAGCAAGACACGACTGAGGTGCCCTTGAGCAAGGCACCTAACTCCCCCAACTACTCCCCGGGCGCCATGGTTTGGGGCTGCCCCCCGCTCTGGGCAAGTGTGTTTACTTCCCCCTAGTATTCACTGGTGTGTGTGTGTGTGTGTATTTCACTGCTTGGATGGGTTAAATGCGGAGGTCACATTCCTCTGTGTGCAAGCACAGTATGCAACTAGTTCACTTTCATCATCATCTACTGAGAAGTTACAGAAACCAACTTTTGAACAGTTAGGTTTCAGAATTCAATAGCACTATGGTATAAACCGTTTTTTGTTTAATTGTTGAAATCATATCTTGAAGTGTGTTTTGAACTTTGATCCAGTTGTAGCAGAAAGGTCTGCAGATCCAAATGAGAAATACAGAGGATGTCTTGGTTTGATTAGGCTTGATTCAGTGTGTGTGTGTGTGTGTGTGTGTGTGTGTGTGCTGCCTACTTCTCAGACAAAGGATCTCTCTGCCCCCTCACTGACTCCTGCATGGAAGAATGCTAGACTGTGAAATTAAAGTTGATTAGGTCAGACACAGGATTAGTGAAGAGGACATTCTCTACACTTGGTCTTGCTTGACCCTCGGCTTGCCCTGCTTCTATTCCCGTCTCTCCGAGATGGCCATTCACTGACCTTTTATTCTTAATATAGTGCTGTTGTTCCATCGCTGTGACTCCTAGTAGAACATATGTTTCTGATCTGGCAAACCAAAAACCCTCCACAGTTTAAAGGCTCTGTGTATGAGTGTATACATACAGAGGTTTAATCCACAGTTAAGACTAAAAGCATATGGCAGAGAGGTTGAGGCAGATCACTGTGGTTAGAGGAGGTGGAGTCTGAGGAACTCTTCTTGTGTCTAGTATTGTATACAGCTTCTTTCTACTCACGTCATTCATGAAGAGGCAGAGCATGGATAATGGACTGTGTGTGGATCGTACAACTGGCTCCATCTAGTGGCTGTAGATGATACAACTATTTTAATATTCTTTCTCAGTGCTTAAACAAGAGAAGGATACAGACAGGCATACAGATGGATGGATGGACAAATGGACATAAACAGATACATACACAGGATGGACAGACATATTTATCCAGCCAGTCTAATTAGTAGATAAATAGAAAAATAGAGATTGATGGACAGACTGATTAACTGATTGATTGATTGCCAGAAAGGCAAATAGACATATACAGATGCAACCTATATACAACATATTGACAAATAGATAGATACATAGATAGATTAATAGATAGAGAGAGATAGAAAGAGAGAGAGAGAGAGAGACAGAGAGAGAGAGAGAAAGATAGATTGGTTGATTAGCTGATTGATTAAAAGACTTGGTGATGGACAGATTGACAGACACACAGATAGCCAGACAAACAGACAGGCTGCTGGATAGACTGATTAATTGTTTGATTAACTGATTGACAGACTGCATGATGGACAGACTGACTGACAGACAGACAGGTAATTAGACAAACCAGTGTAATTTACAGACAGACAGACAGACAGACAGACAGACAGACAGATAGATAGATAGATAGATAGATAGATAGACTCATTGTTGGACTGATTGATTGATTGATTGACTGATTGATTGACAGACAAATAGACATAAACAAATGCAACATGCACAACAAATTGACAGACAGAAGTACAGACAGACAGACAGACAGACAGACAGACAGATATATAGATGGATATGCCCAAAGATAGGCAGGCAGGCAGATGGATACAGTGGATGTAGTTGTTTGTTTGGGAGTCCATTAGAAAGCTTAACCAGTTCTGTATTGATTAGTTGTAGTGAATGCAGAGTTCTCAGAATCTCCCTTTAACTCAGATAATAAAAGTAGTGCACCCAGTAGTGCTTACAATACACAATTCAGCTGCATAAACGACATCTTTAAAGTAATGGGTGTGAATCAGAGAGTGTAAGCTCATGCTTCATTTCATTCCACTATCTTCACTCATATAATCAATAAAACTGAATTCATAAAAAAACAATGCTAACATCATAGATAAAAGGAACCAGTTCAATGCCAATCAATCTGTTCCAGTCCATCTAATCACTGTCATGTATCCTGTAAAAATAATATAGTGGTCTCACTTGGGCAGCATGCAACAAAATCAATACTGCAAATATTTGTCAGTAGCTTTGCTGTAACTGTACTCTGCAGTCTGGGAAATTGGAAAACTCGGAGGCAGTCCATCTGATATCTGTGTGAGGCACATTTTCCCCCTGGGTCATTTATTCATGTCAGTCATAACTGTGCTGGCTGAGTCTGAATCAATAAGACATCTTTTCCACCCTCAGCTTTTAGTTTTAAATACAGACACTAGGGGGCAGAAGAGGTCTTAGCACTAGTCAGTGTCTTTTGCGCCACTGCAGGCTACAATTAATCTGGCCGTCCCACTTGAATAGATTCATATTTATCAGGTAAACAAGTAGCAAAGTTGAAAATCTCATTTTAATTCATAAACTTATTAGAGCTGCGATTGTAGCAGAGAAAAAAAAAACACTGTTTGCTTATTCGGCATGTTCAAAAGTGAGAGCTAAGCTGAAGCCTGTCTTGGTTTGGAGAAGGATAGACTATCATCCAGTCCCTTAGTAGTCCCAGTATCTCTGCTTTCAGCATCATTGCTCTCTATGATCAGGCCTTCGGGTATTGGCGAGGGTGTGAGAATTGAACCCTGTGTGTATGTGCGTTCATTGAAAGGGGTGAGGCTGTGAGTCCATGGCAAGTAACAGAATCCTGACGTGACGTGCGGCCACACTTTAAGGAGGTAATTATAGCTACAGCAGACAGGACACGAGCGCCTCGCTACCCCGCTCGATCAGAGAGAGAGCGATATTCAACCCTAATATTAATCGCCTCTCCATACCGCCACACATAGCCCAAATGGCAGAATATATCACATTGCAGAACGGCTCAGAGGATAATAGGAAGCTCTCTGTGTTGGATGTAGCATCTGCTGCCTCTGCTAAAATTGTATTTGCAGGCGTTATTTTTTTTCATCCCTTTCAAAATTCTACAGAAATCATGTATGGTGCATTAGCTTGGTCACACCTGCGCTGCACTAATTAGCCCAGAGCGGTGCAGATCCGAGAATAGTATCATTTTTGCTCCCAAAGTCAGAGTGGCGATTGAGGTCACGCGGCACCGGTGCATGTAGCCAGTAGGTCAAGGCTTACGAGCACACCCTTGCTGGACAGATTGATTGGTGAGCCTCAAACCAAAACTATGTTGATGATGGCACTGTAAGTCTATTATTATCAAGCCTGGCAGAATTACCATGCCTTTTATGGCCCCATTAAATGTGTTGAGTCTTATAGTCATACATCAAGGTGACACAAGCGAAGGATCATACTTTCCACATACAGTCGGTTGAGGATAGCTCAGCTCACTCGCTGTACGTACATTTGCTTATCTTTTGCAGCATTAATGACTGGAAGTTATGAGAGTCATAATACAAGCCCATATATTAACACTGAAGCCTGCTGTCATTCTGTCTCATTTCCAGAGACGTTACAGCGTATTTACTGCCCTATTAGGTAGGAATCGGTAAACAAGAGCATCTGCATTCTCGTTCGTCAGCACACAAATAAAAATTCAAATCCGCAGATTACTGTTATTTTCTTAGGTTTTTAATCAGAGCAATTCAATACATTCTCGCTGTGTTTGGAAATCTCTGTGTTTTAGGAGCTTCGTTCATTCTCACGTGGACAATTTATTTCGAGAAATGTCACGTGTTGATATAGGATATAGGAAAGCTGCTTAGCTGCTGCTGATGTCTGCGTGTTACATTGTGGTGGAACATTTTTAGAAAATCACTTACAAGCCAGTGAGAGTCTACAGAGAGATACCGCTCTACCCTGATAAAATATGTGAGCTGAGTGTGTGTAGAGTGTGTGTGTGTGTGTGTGTGTGTGTGTGTGTGTGTGTGTGTGTGTGTGTGTGTGTGTGTGGTCCATGAGCAGAGTAAAGCCCAAAAGCAGAGTAAAAACTGGCAACCTAGCTGGTTTGTATAAGGTTTTAGATGCAGCCAATGACTCGAATAGATGGTGTTGCTTAGTATTTTGCATAGTCTTGTTTGTACCAGTTTTTCAGGCACTTCAGGGTACACTAAACAGCTTTAAATTAAAACCACTTACAGGTCACGTGAATAACATTGATTATTAGGGGTATTAAAAAAAGTTGATTTATTATAGAACCGCGATTCCTATTCCTGGTGATTCTGAATCGATTCAAAATGCCCAAAAAATCGATTTAAAAATGTGTTTAAGTTTTATTCTTTGCTGCTCCTACTCCTGAGAGTGTTGCAGTTCGCATTATGTATCCACTCAGCCATTGTAAAAGAGGGCCGTCTAGGCCACCGTACAGCAAGCTAGTTAGCCAAATATACAAAATATAAATGCAGAAATGCACTATGACTTTAAAGTCTGTATTTTAAGGTTAATACACTGTGGTAGACTGAAGTCTATGATTACTTTTATTAATATATTGAGTTATTTGTTTATTGATTTTTTTTTATTTAATAAAAAGTCAGACAGCTAAGCTAACCTAATACTGGTCATTTAGGTTACAGAATTTTATGCACAATCATATTTTTGGTATAAATATAAAATGATGCAAAAATATTTGATACAGTAAGGAACCTAAAAGTATTGTTTTAAATTAAATACATGTTCTATTTGTTTACATTGTCGTTCCATCTCTTGATCTTGTCAGTAAACAAAATTTATGAACCATTTAAATAGAAAAATCGTTCCTGAATCGAAAATCGATTCTGAATCGAATCAGAAAATCGGAATCAAATCGAATCGCCAGGCACTTAAAGATTTGCACCCCTACTGGGCACCTGTCAGGTTGAAAAAATGGTGTGAGAAGCTGAATGACTTTTACAAGTGGCAAATTGTGGTGCCTAGACTTTTCTCATGGTAAAGTTAACCGGAGAGTACAGTTTAATAAATTGTTTATATCATTTATGTCTTCGTATATCTACGTGCATGCTTTGAGAAAATGTGTATCGGCAACTCACTACTTAACCCCTGGTGGCTAAACGGAAAGTTAACGTTTGATTAGCCACTGTACCACAATGTATGCTTAAGCTAATGTGACAGACTCTTCACGCTAGGTTGGTTACATGATGATAAATACAGCAGCCTACTTGATGAACTTTACTCACCAGCACTCAATCACAAATCTAGTCTGAATAAAAGAGTCTAGGTTAATACCATCAGCTAAGAACACGCTCGGTCAGCTTTTTTTAGTTAAGTGTGATTTCTTGCTGTGTGTATTTGGTGCTTACATCTAAATGCTACACATTGTGCCAGCACTTAATGCAATAGTCTTTGCAGACTGTGTAGAAAGTCTTCCCTTCCATGAGGGTGGCACCATCAGAGTGTCAGTTTTATCCTGAAGAGGTATCTATGTTCCTCATATACATGGTCTTACAAGTAGAAAAGTATGACAATTTGAATAAATGCATATTCATATAATTCATATAATAAGTGTTATCTTATCCATGTCCACAGGTTGGTACTTTTCTCTCACTGCCAGTTGGTGTTTTAATCGAGTGATGCTTGGCCAGAGGCAGATATCTTAGCATTTGTAGATTTTTTTTTTCTAATTAAGGATGCACTACTAAATCAAAAATGCGTTGCCGTGACATGCTGCGAGAATGATATTTGAAGCTCAAGTTGCATCTAATGCCTTGAAGGAATGAATAAAGAAGCCTATAAAGCTGGCATTTGTTGCTGTAGAATTTTGTCACAGATGATGACTGAGAGCAATCTAATTTTGTACAAACTCATCTAAGGCTTGATGGGATTCAGCTGTGCAGATGGGACCGTAGCATCCTTTACACATTTGCTAATTTGTGCACCTTTTATAGTTTGGGGTTGGATGTAGCAACCTTTCTGCGCACAAACACACAACATTGGCATGGTAAATATACACTGAGGTACTAGGAAAACTGGCACACAAAATACACGCTGGTGTATGTATAATGGTGGTCGTTCCATAATGGTATGGGTTTTGTTTAACTTACATCTTTAAACATCTCTGGCAGGTGAACGCGATGTGTGTCTCCTTTCGGATGAGTTACACCGGGTCATGCCCTGCATTCATGGCCCCTTTCAACAGGACAATGTATTGCCATTGCCATATTGACAAGACTAGAGAATGAAATTATGGTTAGAGGAGATATTTGGTTTGGTGACTTAGGTGGGAATGGCTAAACCCCAAGCTCAATAATTTTGTGTCTCTAGACATGGGTTGTGGCACATTGTCCTGCTGGAAGAGGCTAAACCTATCAAACTCGTGTAACTCGTCGCAAAGAAGGCACTGTTTACCTGTCAAAGACGTTTGTAGATGTACCAGGGGTCCCATGGAATGCCAGCTAAACAAACTCTATACCATTATGGAGCCACCACCAGCCTACGTATTTTGCACATGCTTGTTTGTTCAAGTTTTTCTGGCACTTCAGAGTACATTAATGTTATGTCGAATATACAAGTAACATAAATGTTCATATTTTTGCTAACATTGCTTTGTTAAGGCATAGTGAATTTTGAACTGTGAGAATAACAACCCGGGTGTAGACAAAGGGGTTGCCTTGAATTAGCTTCTTGATTAACAGCTCAGCATCCAGGCCTGTTATACCGGCCGCTGATTTTATGTGTTTGTTTTTATTAAATTCAATTAAAGGTAAATCAGTGGAAGACATTCATTAAACTAGTGCTGCTTTCACTTACACAAAGACAGGTCTTCTCTTTTTTTTTTGTTAGTCTTTGTGAAGTAATTTCCGCACCTACAGAAAGCACACATAGAAACATGTCAAGTCTTTTAAAGAGTTGTGTTTCCAGCACTTTAGTCATGAAATGCTGACGTTATTAAATTCAGAATTTTTTATTCATTCTACCATTTACATACGCACTCATACATTTTCTGTCACAGGAACTGGAATGCAGAGACACTGTGTGATATAAAGCTAGCAATGCAAAAAAGGAGTCTCCAGTGTTAGTGCTTTAACAGACGGTACGTTTTCCATCATAGAAACAGATAGAACAGAAAATGAGATCAGTAACCATCCCACAAACACCTCACATGTTTTAAAGTGGACATTTTATGAGAACACACTTTTTCAGTTCTTGTCTACATTCATTTGTGTATCTGGAGAGGCTACCAACCCTTAAACTGTGAAATAATACAATCCACTCATGTTTGGGTTTTTTTCTCAGCAGGGCTCAGAGCGCAGGGTTAGCTATGTAACAGTGTTCCTGGGGCAGAGAGGGTTAAGGGTCTTGCTCAAGGGCCCAACAGTTGCCCGAACCCCCAACCGTCTGATCAGTAACCCAGAGCCTTAACCGTTGAGCCACCACTTCCAGTAGAAGATTAATAAGTATTGGCTTTTAGTACGACTCTTTAGTTTAAAATTTGCCTGCTGCGTGACATGTCTTACACTTAACACTGAACAACTCACTCCTTCACTTCTCTCTTTCACTCCAACATGGTCTAACAGCTCATTTTTTCAGTGTAAACGCTAATGATAGCAGTATTTTGGCTTCTTTCTACAGACACTGATGTCACCACACACACACTTTCTCTGTCTCTATCTCCAATCTACAATGTGAGACACGATTGTCTATACAGTACTGTAGATGTGCTTTCTGTAGGTAGGTCAGTATTCAAAACTTTTCAGATTTTGTATAATAAATATGTAAAAGGATATAGGTTGGTGCCAAAGAAAAAAAAACAGAGGCTACCATTTGATCATCCTAGGTGTAGGTTATAAGTCTGTATTTCATACAACATGCTCAAGAGCCAAGTTTCCTTGTCTTAAAAACGACATTGCTCACATTACTGTATCTGCAGGATAAGGCATGACATGCTGGCGTATTTCATGACATGTTTGGTTGACATGACTCTAGCCTTTACATTCGGCTAGCGGCCAATTTTTGCTGCCTAAGCGAGCTTTGAATTATGCATAATACCACTAATATCCTGTAAACAAAAATCTTTAAGGTCATTTTAGCTGCCGGTTTTCTGCTCTTTGTTGCCCCTTAATGTTAAATGAGTTGTCCTTACATCTTAGTTCAGTGTTTGAATTTTTTTTGCTAACTGGATCATTAGCTAATGCAGCTGGGGTCCCAGGAGTGAGCAGCTAGCTAAGTACTTAATGCTTGTAACAGGATCCATTTGAGAAATTGTTATAAGCATTGTCTTAGACGCGGCATGATTGACAAAATGCCAAATCTAAAATTAGTGAGTATATGTATAAGGAGAAAAAATAAGGAACGGCTTACTAAGTAAGTTTCCTAGGAGAGAATATCAGTGAAAGTGGATATAGTTCAGTGTAAAATGTTGAAAATGTTGAAAAATCCCTGCGTTTTGCTCTATTCATGACCCAACATCTAGACAGGTACATACTTACTCCCAGCACTCCCCAGGCTGTAATGTTCCTGTTCTTTTTATATACATTTTAAGATATGCCTAGCACATGCAGCACATATCCCTTTAACAGGCCATGTCTCTGTGGGTGGCCAGTACATGCATCAACTGACCAAATCTCTGTGAATGACAATGTAAATGACAGCATGTATTTGTCTGTAAATACGACATGTATTTTGTGTGCGTGTGTGTGTGTCGAGGGGGTGGGATGCATGTGCAGAGAGCTTGGTTGTGGAGCAGAGACCAGAGAACGAGCTTTGTATAGCAGACGGTGATGGATGAGAGGATTGAGGGATCACGGCAGTGCATGCAGGCATTCGTTAAGCGTGTAACTGCTGTCAGGATGCCGCCTGAAGGGTTTCCGTCATTGTCAAAATGCAGAGTCGCACTTCCTAACAATATGACACCAACACATATCACCAAAATCTTATAGCTGCAAATAATCAATTAGTTAAATGAGGAACAAAATTGGGTTATATAGAGGTGTACATCTGGAATCCTATACAACACAATAAAAAAAGCTGCAAGACTTTAAAAGACTTTTACTTTCAAGACAGCATTTTAAGTCATCCTCCAGAGAAGAAGCCTGTCTTAATTCTTAGATACCTGAAAATGCTGTCTATTGAGATGCCTTATTCCTAATATTGAGGAAGGTCTGTGTGCCTCCGCAGCCGCAAAAGGCAATCTCAGCATTCACTTTTCTTACAAACAAATTTAATACGGCAAACGGGAGCAGTGAGGGGTGAGCAGTGAGTTCAAATATAAATAATTCTCATTAAACTTTTATTTTTATAAATGTGTGCAAGTGTAATTTATTTGCAGTTTTAAGTTTCAGTGACAATTTTGACATGGGTTTGGATGGCCTGAAGCTGAACTCTGTTGGCTTAGTATGCAAGCTGCCTGTTAAAGTTCAGTGTCAGTTAGAATCTTTTCTACTGAAGCAGCTGGGTAGGCAATGGGCAGCAAGGCAGCTTTTCAGGCAGACCCTGTGTATAGAAAAGCCACCTGTTAGTAGCTATTGAGCATAATTGCGAGTCCGTTCTGGTTTCCGCGTTTAATTTTGAACCTTTCTGTGCATTTTCAACCAAGGTTGGTTTTAGGTTTAGGTTTGGAACCTAAAAAGTTTGAAAAGAATGGAATGTTTTTTAGCATGAATCATGCTGACACCCATAAGGAAAAGGGTCAAAAGGGTTATTTTAAGCCTCTGTATGTACATTTAATGTTGAGGTATTTCTATGAAACAAGTTCCAAGTTACATTGCAGCTGTTATCAGCTTAAATTGATAGTTAAAGCATTTCAAAAACAAAGAAAACCACAAAGTTGGGTATTCTGAATCTCTAACTGTTACAAAGCACTGACACTGAAGACTGCCACTGGAGATTGCCACTGGAGATGCCTTTCAATAACTAAACATTTCTTTACAAAAAGCTGAGAACTTGACAGATGGAAATGGCAAACGCGTAAACTTCAGCCATAACTTGTCTCTAGATGTTTGGCAGGACATTGTTCTGTTGGAAGAGGCCAAACCTATCATAATGAATGCCATGGACATAGACATGAACGGGAGAAACCTGTCAGAGATGTTTGTAGAACATGTGAACAAGTGAACAAACCCCCATACCATTATAAAGCCACCAGTCTGTATATTTTTCACAGGCTGTACCAGTTTTTCTGGCATTTCAGTGTATACTGCAGTATGTATAATATACTCTACTATGTATAATGTTGCTACACAGATGATGATAATAGAACAAGAGCATTAATTTAGACCTTTGGTTTGTGTTGCAGCCAGGACTATGGTCCTGTCATAAACAATTCACCAACACCTGCTGATTTAATCAGATTTATCTAAATATATCACATTTAACAGCAGTGTGGTTCTCTAGCTAATGGCAGTGATGAAAAATGTGATGTTAAAGTAGAGCAGGATTTATTAAGCTTTAGTTTTCTCAATAACAGAACAGTTTTAGGTTTCAGGCCTGCTCCAGATTTTGGTGGCATTATTCACTGGTGTCCTCCATTACCTTGGAGATACACAAAAAGCATCCTCTGTTTTATTACTCTTGACATATTTCACATTTATTTAACAATCATGTAAAGAAATGTGGGTAGGTCATCTATCTTTGGAGAAAGGAAACACACTGGGTTTTTTTTATAAAGCTTTTTAGGTAGACCCCCCAACCTACCTGTGCTTCTTTGACTGGTCTTAGTACAGTCAGAACTTCAGACAGGACACCACTGGCTTCCAGACATGCTGCCTCTAACACCAAAGGGTGGTCTGTCCCTGTTCTTCAGTGGAGCTCTCTGAAGTTCAGCCTCTTGTGCATTTTTTCATGTGACTTCAGAGAGACGGATAATATAGTGCACATCCTGCTGTGGAACCTTTTTAAAAAATACTAAGCCTCTTTCCAAGAGGAAGTCCATCAAATGTCCCTTGTGCCATGGATTCATGTGGGTTTTGTTGTAAGAGGCCAGGAGAGGCTTGGCATAAGTGTCAATCCTGGAGCTGAACAACTGCAAAGGCATCAATCTCACTTTTTTTTTTTTTTTACCTCCAGAGTGTGTTTCGGCTGTACCTTTTTTCCACACCGGGCCTAGCCTGCTTTCTTTGCTGCAGCATCACCACAGGAAGTCTCTATCTAGCTGACGCACACTTTGGTCACTAGGATCCATAAAGGACAAACAGTGGCTGAGTGCCAGGCATCAAATGTACCACGTGTGTGTGTGAGGCGCCTGACTCATCAACATGACCCTGACAGTCGACAGAGAGACGTCGGCATGTGAGCGAATGTGGAGCTGGAGGCCTTGTGTCGCTGCAACGGTGCTAAATATTATGACGCGTTGCTTGGAAAAGACTGGCTCTGTCCATATCTGCGTTAATAGTAAGCGTTTAAATAGGAGATGTGATACATGGCATTAATAGTCTCCCTTTGCAGTCCTTGCCACGTTTCCATACGCCCTCCCTTCAAGGCTGGTCTAGGCATGGAAATAGAAACTGCATGCCTCAGGCCTGGCGTCCGCCATGGCTCTGAGCGTGGTGTGGAGGATTAAACTGGCAAGGAAGTGATAAGGATATAGTTATACAGATATAGTTATGCAGCTACTGTTATGCTACTACCCTGGATTTTGCCAGTTGCAAGGGTACATCGCTCATATTTAGCATTCTAAAGGTGCTTACATGAGTAAGAATTGCATCATTGTTGAAAGAAAGGAATCTTGTATTAAGCCTCAGCACCAGGTTCTGGCAAGGGCACAAGTGGTTACACTCACAGATGGAATGTATACTGTATAGTATGCTCATTAACTGAACACCAGTGAGCAGGCAAGTTTCTTCCCATTCATTCATCTTTAGTAACTGCTTAATCCTGGACAGGGTCATGGTATCCTGGGAAAATTTTGTGTGAGGCGTGAATGCACTCTGAGTGGGATACCAGTCCAAAACGGTGCACCACGCTCACCAATTTAGACTAGCCAATACATCTACCAAAGGGTCTCTTAATACTAATCCTTTCCTTTTTAATACTGTTTTCCTTTTGATCCCTTTTTGGTGTTAAAAGTCATGTTTGAACAAGGATTCGTGTATTTAATGTTAAAATATTCAGAACAGATTTGCATACTTTATGTTGTTGGGATATAAATACATAAAAAGCACCAGGGTGCAACTGTGAAATGGTCAATCAAACATCAGACAAATGTTAATCATCCAGTCCGCCGAACACCAGATGAGTCAATGGCAGAATAAGCTGTTTTGCAATGGCAGAGAAAAAGGCTCATTTTTCATTTGTTCAGTTTTTCAACCCATATACTTACCTCTACTGCTCATCCCACAAATAATTGTTATTTTAAAAAAGAAGAAATCTTCCAAACACACATTTCCTTAGTATATATATATATATATACTAACTGCTTCACTGATTAAAACAAGTAAAACATGTACAAACACTGCAGTTGCATGTCTTCAAATGTCCCCTTTTAAGCTCACACTGTACTTGGTTTTTTCATTCAACTGAGGCACTGTAGTTGCCCACTGCCCATGGCTTTGATCATCCTGAAACTGTCAGTTCCTGGAACATGATCAAATGTGGGGCCTACTTCTAATAAAGCTATAAGAACCAGAGGGGGTAGACATCTCTGCCGATCGGCACTGCGGTCACCACATAAATAACGAATAGAGAGAGAAAGACAGTGAGAGAGGGAGGTGAAAGGAGAACTGTTCCTTATGGCAGACTTTCTCCACACTACACTTAACATTAACTACCTGCAGTAAAACACACTGAAAGTAAAGCAGTGGGTGGCCATGCATATATAATAAGGGGCATGGCTATGATAGGGGACTAGTAAGAATATGCTCAAAATTGTCCATAGTACGTCCATGTATGTACAATATATGACATATTAACTATAGATTATCATCCATAATGTTAAAACCACAGGTGATTATCTTGTTTCTGTTTCGGGTTGGTGTGGTATAGTGGTAACATCATTGGGTTCCCATGTGAGAGACCTGGGTTCAATTCCTGATCTGGGCAGCCAGTCTGTGTTACACCAATAAGGGTCCTTGGGCAAGACTCCTAACACTGTGTTGGCCTACCTGTAATACCAGTAACCTTGTAAGTTGCTCTGGATAAGAGTGTCTGCTAAATGCCATAAATGTAATGTTTCGGTTGCACCTTTAAGGGGTGGGATATATTAGGATTATAATGAGTTCTCAAAACTCACTTGTTGGAAGCAGGACAAATGGGCAAGAATAAGTATTAATGCCATTTTGACAAGGACCAAATTGTGCTTGCCAAATGACTGATTCAGAGCATCTCCACAGTCAAGGCAAGTCTTGTGAGGTGTTCTTTGTTATGCGAAGGTTAGTATCTAACAAAAGCGATCCAAGAAATGACAATTGGTGAATCAGCAGCAGGGTAGAGCCATGGGTACCCAAGGCTAACTGACATTTGTAGTGGAGTGTAGTATAGCCCGTCTGGTCTGAGCCCACAGATAATTCCAAAAAAGGATCTTTTGATATTGTCTTGGTGCAACAGATGCCACAGCACACCTTCAGAAGTTTTGTGGGTTCATTGCCTTGATGGATCAGAGCTGTTTTGGCAGCTGTTAGGCAGGCAGTTTTAATGTTATATCTGATCTGTGGATAGCCAAATATGTGGATTTCTGACCATCAAAGCCATATGAGCCTCCCCTAACTTGTTGCCGCAACACTAGAAGCAGCAAAATTTTTTTGCTGTAGTCTTAAGATTTTCCTTCACAGGAATTCAGGGGCCCTGAACCTGTTCAAGCACCAGTGCATGAAGCAAATATCTATGAACACATGGCTTACCAAGGTTGGTATAGAAGAACTTGAGAGACCTGCACAAAGCCATTACCTTAACCCTGTAATGATCCCACACAACTAGCGGAGTCAAGTGCAGAAATATTTATTTTAACACACACACGGGGCAGTGCACATAAACTAAAAACAGTCACAGTGGACCCAAAGCGGGCACAGAGCGTGGGAGAA
>JAOVVF010000036.1:27017909-27032612 GCA_028565595.1 Duopalatinus emarginatus | reverse complement strand
GTTTCTGTAGGATATTTAAAACTTTGTTTTAGTTTCATCTGAAAAAGAGTGTACATGATCTTATTATAAACCAGTATTACTGTTGCTATTATAACCTTACACTTACTGTGCAGGTTTTATTTCTGAATATGCACATATTAACATATTGGATATGCAAATTGTAATAAAAGCAGGTAAAGAGAAAATGTGTTTATTAAGTCAAACATTTAATTTCAGTTCATATAAGAACAAACATATGATGCTAAAATTGCAGGACTACAACAACAGTGACAGTGGATCAGAGTGGATCCTGAAAAAAACATGATGAAATAAGCTACCTGTACGGTATAGTGTACTGTATACAGGGGTGCGAATCTCTGTGTCTGATGATTTTTGGGGTTACGATTTGATTCATAATTGATTTTCGATTCAGGAACAATTTTTCTGTTCACATGGTTTAGAAATTTTGTTTAAATTATGTGGTTGACAGGATGAAAGACAATGTAAACAAATAGAACATTTATTTAAAATAATTTTTAAATTTAAAATTATTAATAATAGGTTCCTTACTGCATTAAATCTTTTTATACCAAAAATTGCTGTGCATAAAATTGTGTAACTTAAATGACCAGTATTAGGTTAGCTTAGCTGCCTGGCTTTTTCTAAAAAAAAAAAAAAAAAAAAATCTATCAATGAACAAATAACTAAAAATGTATTAATATGAAAGTAAACATAGACTTTAGTCTACCGCAGTGCATTAATCTTTAACTGAAAATAAAATGCAGACACTGAATAGTGCATAACTGCATTTATATTTTGTATAATTTTGTCTGAATGGAGTCAATGCTAACAAGGGGGCTGAATAACTAGCTTGCTGTACAGTGGCCTAGACGGCCTTCTTCTACAGAGTAGACACGTAATGCAGTACGCTCGAGAGTAGGATCGGCAAATAATAAAACTTAAGCACGTTTTAAAATCAATTTTAAAATCAATCAATCAATTGCTAGGACTAGAAATCGCGATTCTGTAAAGGATTGTTTTGTTTTTTTTTAGCACAACTACTATACAGTATAAGGATATCGATTTTAAATATCAGACTAGCTAGTGGCACAGGTTAGTTACCTAGTTAGGGAATTTATTATTTTAAAACCTTATGTGCTGTGACTAACAAACATGTCCAGCCCTGCACAAAACTCACCTGACAGTGATTTCTCTAAGGGCCACTCCTATCGAATGTTTACGCATACATGTTTTGGATTGGGTAATGTGATCCATGCAGAGCACATTGTGCAGAGGAAGTGCACAAGGTAATGACTTGCCTACAGTTCAAGTTTGCCAGATTGGATACTGTGTTTCTGAAACCCACCATGAAGTTCATTATAAATCTGACTTAAATCACCAAAGCTTCTGTTTAATCTTATTACAATTCAAATAAAATGTGAGGTCTGGCATTGTAATCCATTGTGGCAGTCAGCTTCAAAATAATGTACCTTTTTGGACAAAAGGTTTAGGATTTTTACTAGGTGTTTAAACCTCAGACTTTCACATGATTACATTTCTTTAGGTAATCTTTGATAAATATTTGACAATATCTTTGAATGTGCTATGATTTTGATATACAATGCATTTCATTTTTGGATAGGCCTATTCCATGAATGATGATGACATAAAGAAGGACCAGGTCAGGTATGAAACTTGATCCCCTTGATAGCCTATTATGAATGAGGTTTTATTTTTAATTTTAATCTTAATTCATTATAATTAATCTATGATTGTTGTCTGATTTATTTGTGATTCCTGTTCAATAATTGTCTGGTAAAATCATCAGATCTTTACACCCGTAATTTTTACTCTTTCTGCTATAGAAAAACAAAAGTGACATTTTGTATCACTTGACGTTAAAGAACACATTGCGTTAAAACCCGTCTGATACTTTTAATGTGTTTTAGATTTGATAAATCCTGTATGGAATTCTGGGAAAATATAAATGTCATTTGCAGCTATTGTGCTGTACAGATACTATATAGTGTAAAATTATATAGTGTTTAATGTTATGGCTAATCAGTGTGTTTCAGTGGATTGGATGTTCAGAATATGTCATTTATAGATGTAGATATACAGTAGGGCACTGATTTGGATATTAGAACATGAAAAAAAAAACAGATTTTATATTATTGGTATACAAAGTGGGGTCTGTGAAGCATAGCCATATTTAGTTAAAATTACAGTAGTGAAAATTACAACCCACCATTATTAAAGCTGTTCTATTTATAAATGAGTTCTTGTAGCTATTAACCTGTATGACTGGTCACTGGAATTGAGACAGTTAATGAAAATGTTAATGTCTACTCTAATGTTCTGTCAGTGGACAGTTCAAGAATATAAAAAAAGCTCTTATTATTGTACAGTTTTAAATAATGAGCTTTGAGGAGTTGAATTCTGTTCAGATGGGGTCCATGTAATTTATTAGACATTTTTATAACCATGCACTATGGTATGACATATTGAGTGGGGGAAAATGCTAAAAAAAAAATCATATTAATGCTATAAACTCCAGGTTTAATATCAGGATCAGCTAATACTAAAGGGTACAGTAAAAAAAAAGAGTAGCACTCGGCATTTTCTAGTCAAGCCTGATTTATTACCTGTTTAACATTTCAGACCAGTAGGCTATTGTCTCACTGTCTATACACAGTATTAGACTGGAACATCTCATAATGTTACATTACTCACATGATCAGTAAAATGAGCTTTTAAAGTGTAAACTCTGTCTGTGAGAGTTAACTTAAAGGGTGCAGTAATTATATCCATAATAATAATAATAATAATAATAATAATAATAAGATGAATCTGTTCTTGGCTGATAGAACCCAGTGTGGTTTTCTTCTGTTGTAGGTTGTTTAAGGTTTAGTGTACTGTGCATTATGAAATGCTGTTTTGCTCACCATGGTCGTGAAGAGTGCTCACACTGAAGTACCAGAAAAACTGGTACAGAGTGTAAAAAAAAAAAAAAAGAAGACTGATAGTAGCTCTATAACGGTACTGTTTGTTTAGCTGGCATTCCATGTGACCATTGGTGCATCTCTGGCAGGTGAACGCTGTGTGTGCCTCCTTTCTGACATTTTGGCTGCTTGAATTGACAAATGTCTCTCAGTCTTTGCAGGATTAGTATTACTACCCCATGTCATCTCACGCCTATTTGTGTATTGAGATGTCTGATCCTTAAGGTGATACAATCACCTCCCAGTTTGAGTCTGCCATTGGGGTGATAATTATTACCCCCCATTACACTCTCCTTCCTTCTATCTTACCCCCTTCTTAACCTCCTCTTCTTCCTCCTCCTTCCCCCTCCAACAGTTCCCAGTGTATATATGATCCTCCCAAATTACCCCTTATTAGACTGGACCAGACTGGACTAGATCAGACCATTAAATAAATAAACTCAAGTCAACACTGAACTTCCAGTCTCCTCACACATCTATCCAGGATTCCTAACACATGCAACATGCTCTTGTCCTGTGAGGGACCTACCAAGTATTAGGCTGGTGTACCAGTACTTCAGTGTATTTGATTTACTATATCATTCCTGTCAATTTGTACTATTAGAATATATCTTTTTTCTTTGTTCGTTTTTTTGTCTGAACCGTAGACACTGTTGTATGTAAAAGTAAAATTCCAAGAGTTCAGCTGTTTCTGAAATCCTCAGCCTAGCTGTGTGAACATTAACTGTATCTGCATGATTTTATGCCATTCTATACACTATATAGGCCTACTATACAGGTCATAAATGACATACTGTCATCTTAAACTCACTGATGCCCATAAACTTCTATGTTCACGTTACCACTTACACCAAGATGATTTACGGTTATTCTCCAGGACATGTCTGGTTCTTTCTTACCGCTCCCTCACACTATTAATAGTCGAATGCCCTCTCTTGATAGTCGTACATCTCTCAGTCAGGCCTCCGATTAAGACAGCACCCTTCAGCCCAGCTCTGATATCTGACGACATAGCTGCCTCTTTCACAGCGCTGCCTCTAGCATGATGTTCAGTAAAAATAGCGCATGCAATCTGCCTGGTGTTGAAGCTATCTCTTTCTAAGTGTGCATGTGAACGTTCTGCGCTCTTCTGATAGGCGTCGTGGCCTTTCCTCCTGCAGGGCGGCCACTTCAAAGCCGAGCGTGCCTAAAACGGACGGCTAAAATTAGTGAGAGGCCCAATAACCTGCGCCCGCAGATCAAACGGGAGCCGGAACGTCAGGCGCCTGCGTGGCGATGGCTTGTGATTTCATTTATATCTGAGTGTTCATTCGCATGTGCGTATGTGTGTGTGTGCTATTGTGCCAGTTTTCTGTTTCTTAAGTCCCAGGCTTTTGCAGGCTACAAGAGGTGACCTAGTAATAAGCGTGGTTCCATATACAGTGTTTCCGTAATAGCGTCCATGTGATCCGAGTATGTGCGAGTGCGTGTGTAAGGGCATGAGTCTTCAGCTGGTGGATCATTCAAGCGTATTGACAGAGGAGGTCACTTAAATATCAATGACGCATTGCAATGCTGCCTGCTCACACTGACCACAGGCATGAAGCCCATCAGCGGCCGCAGTGCAGAGAGGTCAAGCGTAACTCAAGCCCAGAGAGACACGGAGCGAGAGAGAGATCACCAAACAAGGCCTTCTGATCACGAGGGAAATAACCCTTATGCACATTTGCATTTAAATTTGCCTTTAGTACAAAGTTATAACGTTTAGAATGAACACCAGTGTACTGGGGTCTCCTTAATTGGGTATTGATTGACTATCACTTGGCAACGGGAGACAATGAATTATCGCCTGGCAAAATGGCAGAAGACTGCGAGAGAGAGAGAGAGAGAGAAAGAGAGAGAAGTGGAGTGGAGTGGAAATAATGATTCACTCTGCATTTATTTACATAGTGTAATAAATGATGCAACACACGATGCTTGATTAGACTGAAAATCCCTCAGATGATGTTTATTTGCACAAGTTTTTTGTATGTGTGTGTGTGTGTGTGTGTATATATGTACTGAAAAAGCATGGTGCATTGAAAAGGACCTATACAAAGCACACTGAGGCTCAGTGCTCTCAGGAAATCAATTATTCCTGCTTGTTGGTTTACATTGTCCAGGGAATGTGCCTTTATTACATATTTATCATTGTGCACATTGAAACACAGAGCAAGAACGCATTCACATTCACACAAACAACCGATTGAATACTGGTAGATATTCACATTACAGCATTGCTGGAAACGTCTTCTTTGGACAGAAAAGAAAATCCAGCAGAAATGGTGTTAGTGATAATCTGAAGAAAATGAACTAATTTCTACAGGATTATTAAGTAGCACACACTCAAGGAGAGAAAATTGATATCTTGTATTGTGACAAAGACGCATGAACAGCAAGCTTGCGTGTGTGTATGGCTAGGGCAGCGCTCATGGAAAGACTACAGGAAAAAGAAGCTGCTCTCTTACAAGCTGTGCTAGAAAACACTTATGAGACTCTGCTACACACACAGCCCACTATGCCATTCTTCAATGTCATCCCAGCCTCATTTTTCAAAATTATAGGCTTGTAATTTGAGACGGAGCACTGGGCAACCTTCTATTGTGCTTTTTTTTATTTTTAAGTTTATTTTATTTTTTTTTATAAAAAGACCCACAGTATTTAACTTTATCTGCCATATCCGCAAAATTAAAACAAATGATGCTAAAGGCCTTGGCTTTTCATGCCTGTGGGTGTTATGAAACGGTAATGCACCAGGGTTTATATTTTAGAAATAGACCAACTAACGTTTCATTCAAGGGCACTCAAGACAATTTTTGTATATTTCATATTTAATATATTTACTGTTAATGTTTAATGAACTGGTTCACCAGTCTAACACTTGGTAGATCTCCCATGGACGTTGTCTCTACAAGCTTGTGGAAATATTCCATACATCTTGCAGAACGACCCACAATTCTGTTTTATTTTAAGGTGTATGTTGCATGGCATCCCAGATGTATTTAATAATGTTGGGATCTGATGACTTACGTGGTTATGGCAAAACCCCATAGTCAGATGAGTGTTCCTCTAAACATAATTTGGCGTCTATAGACGTGTATGACGGCACATTGTCCTGTTGGAAGAGGCCAAACCCATCAGAATGAATGCAGGACTGAAATGAGTGTAACTTGTCAATAAGGAGGCACACATAGTGTTCATCTGTCAAAGACATTTTTGTTTGTAGGTGTCCCAGGGGTCCCATGAAATGCCAGCTAAACAAACTTTACAAATATGTACAATTTTATCTTTGCCGTTCAATGTATATTAGAATGTTTAATGCCAAGATTAGGCTACACAATAAAATTGTCTTTCATTATGATGTTCACTATGTCAGATTAGGCAATAATAACTGCCATATTCGTACCATATCTCGGTCGGGAGAGTAGCAATGCTACATGTTGGACGCAGATCATCATGTATCATTCATGTTTTTGAGCAAATTCATGTTGCAGGAGATGTAAGACTTAGCCAGAAACATTTCATCAATGTGTAGCTGGGACCCCCAGACATCAAATCACTAATCTTTGAACATGTCACACCACATGGCCCATTCCTCATTCCCGACACACATGTGCATCCAACACTGAAAATAACCAAATCATGACAAAATCAGTCTGATCCATACATCATGTACTTTAATATGTGTATGTAGTGAAATGAAACCATGTATCAGAGAAGCTTGAATAAAAAAAAAAGGCAGGTTTCTGTGATGCATTGGGGTTATACAGTTTTATCTGACATGTCAATGGATGTTTTACTGCAAAGTTTTGACCCTTACTCTGGTTTTGGTAATGCTTAAGACATCCTTAAATAACTTTAGGTGTGGACAAAAACAAAGTTACAAGTATAAGATTTATTTCTTAAAATTACTGTTACATGTAATTTAATTTTGAGACCCAATCAAAAGAAGTTAGAAAATAAAGACGTAATCAGCAGCAGCAATGGATGAGAGAGTGGAGAGAGATGTGCGTTCCTGGCCCAATGTATCAGCCATCTTTAATTTTAAATTCTTTAAAGGAAAAATAATTATCAGAGAATTACATGAATCACAACTTATCAGCAATTTGGCTGATAAGTGAGTAGTCAGATCTGTTGATGTTTTACAGTATAAAAGCTCTGTATTAAAATTAAGATGTCACTTCACTGATTGATAACATTAGTAAACATATCTGAATGCCGCTATGGCTCATAGATAACACTCACACACAATAAGTGTTAAGGAAACAGCATTGTGATCAGAAGGTCTCTGATTCTATTCTTGCACCATCAAGACGTGACCGAATCGCTAATTCACTAATTATGGTCATTTTCTCTCTCTCGCACTATCTCTCTCTCTCTCTCTCTCTCTCTCTCTCTCTCTCTCTTCTTTTTGTCTCTCTCTCTTTGTAAATCAGTTACTTATTTAAAAAAAACTTTATTGTTGTTTTTTATTATTATTATGTGGTACATCTGGCGTACAAGTCCCTGTGCATGAGCCGTTACTATAGAAACTGTATTCACTTGAAGACTTCACTAAAAATATATCTACATAATTTCGCAAAAATGAAATGACAGCGTGCTCCTAAGTGATAGCTTTCTTAGCTACAGGTGGAAATATTGAAAGTTGATTGATTTTTATATAATATACACCGATCAGCCATAACATTAAAACCAAATGTCTAAACAGCCACCAGAACAGCTCTGACCCATCAAGCCAAGGACTCCACAAGACCTCTGAAGGTGTGCTATGGTATCTAACACCATAAAGGTTAGCAACAGTTCCTTCTGTGGATATTCTATGGGATCAGACCGGACGACTAGACTTCTCCTCCTCATGGACATCATTAAGTGTTAGACTCCGATGACTTGGTTACCCGGTTGTCCTTCTTTTACCACGTTTGGTAGGTACTTATCTTTGCATACTGCAACACATGCTACGAGACCTGCTGTTTTGGAAATGCTTTGACTCGGTCATCTAGGGATCACAATTTAGCCCTTGTCAAAGTCACTCGGATCACCCTTGCCTGCCCATTTTTCCTGCTTTCCATGCATCAACACTGAGATCTGTTCACTTTGCTGCCTAATATATCACACGCTGTGACACTGAAATGAGAAAATCTCATTGGTTTTGCGGTAATCCAATGGCTGATTTAGTTTTAATGAAGAGAACTTTATTATGGGCAAATGGATTAATTAAGCAATACAGTTTTTTATGGTGTTTTTTTTTTTCTCTTATGTGTTATGTGACGGAACTGCAGATATTCCTTGTTGCTAATGTTTATGCCATCTGTGCAAGTAAGACATCATATTTAACCGACTTTTGTCACGTACTTTCCGTGTCATTAGGGTCAAGTGTCACAACCTACAATCTGTCACCGCCAATTAGCAAACTGTGCTGAACCTGTTTCTCTGTTCTAAGCTGCCATTGGAGTTGTTTAAAGTACCACGGCTTCGTTTTTTATAGGATTTCTGCTCCAGATGAACATGTTGAAGAATGAAGTCTGGGCTGCACTCGCCACCCTGCATGAGCACACCGGCTTTGATTTGAGCTGCTCCCTCCAGGGTGTGTTTGTGTGTGTGTGTGTGCGCGCACACTTCATACTGATTTGCTACCAGCCTACAGTCCAGCTCATAGGCCAGCCTTGTGTATTACACAGCCTCACGTTGCAGGGAATAGCTGCAGACCACAGCACTTTCTACCTGGGAGACGAGTGAGACATAAGATATAGGCTTGTGGCCTGCAGTATTTTATTCACAGGGTCAGTGGACTCGGGATGATTAGTGTCTGTTCCGGTTGTATCTTCTCCTGTTTCAGCAGAAGGACACCGAAGTCATGTGCTCAGTTTTAGCTCGAACCGAGTTTAAGCGAAGTGAAATAATAACGCTGCCTGCTGTGGCAGGGCTCCAGCTCGAGTAAAATGCAGGAGTCAGTCAAGGAATTTCCGAAGATAACCTCTTACTCAGACCACCCTGGTGGTGACCCTAATGACCCAACAAGCTGTGAGCCTTGTGGAGCTTTCTGCTCGTTTCACAGTAATAAGCTGTCGTTACGAGTGCTAAGCCATGAAAAAACCTTAAAGAGTGAGGAGCAATAAGGTTTATGAGCCACATTTACATAAGGAAAGCCTAGTAATTAGTACATTGGTATTGTACAGCATGACAAGTTTAAATTGTAGTCTTGCCTTTTTATTTTTATTTCTATAGTAGGTTATACTGAAAGTGAATAATACACGACTGTCAAGGGTTTCTTTTAAAACCATAAAGAAATGTTTAGTATTAGTAGAAAAAAAATCATAATAACCAGTTAAACGGTTAATAGACTTTAGAGATCGAAGTCACCAGGCATTGCACCGGAGCTGTGGTTTACCCACAGTATTTAGATTGTGTGTCCTCATAGGCTTGTAAATCTTGTAAAAGGTCAGAATTGGTAATTAGATTGAAATCAGCTTTCATACCTTTTCAACACAAAACAAAGCACTTTATTCAGATCTGACACTTGCTGACTCTTTTGGGGCAACTATTTATTTATTTATTTATTTATTTATTTATTTATTTATTTATTTATTTATTTATAATGTCACAAAAATACAACAGTTGCTAGATTTTTTTTCCCTGAGCCGTGTTATCTGCCACTACTATCCTCTCGTAGTCTCATGGCGTACTTAGCTAATTTTAGGCTGGATGCCATTTAGAGTTGCTTAGTCACATGGTCACAAATGCACATGTGAACAGATGCTAGGAGATGAGGTGTTACAGAGTTTTGCTTTCGTGCTACAGGGTAAAAAGAGATTGGACATCACTATAGATGATACAGGAGGGAAAAAAAGCAGGGATGTAGCTATCACTGTGCATACACTGAAGTGGCAGAAAACCTGGTACAGACAAGCCTAGGCAAAACACATGGGCTGATGATGGCTCTATAATAGTATGGGGTTTGTTTAACTGGCAATTCATGGTACAATAGGTACGTCTACCAACCTTTTTGACAGGTGAACACTATGTGTGCCTCCTTTCTGATACCTGTTCATGTCCTTTATTCATTCTGATGAGTTTGGCCACTTCCAACAGTACAATGCACCCCCACATATAAGAGACGCCAAATTGTGCTTAATGGAACACTCATCTGAGTTTGGGATTTTGCCATCCTAGGTGCATCACCAGATGTTATCGAACACATCTGGGATGCGATGCAACAAGCCGAGAGACAGAAATCCTACACCTCGGAGTACAACAGATTTAAGGAGCATTCTGAAGAAGTATGGTGTTCATTGCCTAAAGAATACTTCCGCAAACTCTTGGGGTCCATGCCTAGTGTGGGGCCTAACAAAAATTAGACTGGTTTACCAGTTTTTCTGGTACTTCAGGGTAAATCCTCCACCAATTTACTATTATTTACTAAGCCAAAAATTTCACAACAATACAATTGTGTTGTAATATTTGCACTTTTTTTGTGTTGTTAAGTGCTGAAGATAAGGTTCATTCTTTGGCATGAATTAAGCATTTGGCAAGGGTCCCTGCATGAAAAATGACTAATTCCAAGTAGATGCTAATGAGAACCCAGCTTGGGAATTGAGCAGAATTAAACCCAAATTGCAGAGGTTTTAGATGGCATCCGCCAGATGTGCACAGTAATAATTTCGCGCAAGAAGTCACAGGTGCCAAGTGTAACATTACACAGTATGGCAAATGTGGTATTTCAGTTGTAGTGTTCACACTCAGGACTATCTAATTATCTAATAAGCATTACCCAAGATGTAAGAGTGCACAATCAGTGAAGTATATGAAATAATTGCACATAATGTGGAAGGAAAATCCAAGCTACTTGTGTTAATGCATGCTTCTGCCACTCTTTCAGCAAATTTCTCTGATAAGCCGCTCTTGACTTGAATTCTTGGCTTTTATCTTCATTAGAAATTCCTTATGCGTTACTTTGCAGGGTGCAATTTCTTTTGAGCATTTAGTTTGTCAGAATAAAAGCCATGAAAAAAAAAATCAATAGTCAAAATCGGCCAAGTCATTTTAAATGAGCACTTGCCAATTTTGATCTGCAGCCGATTGATTGGAGGATCTGGCATGTAATGGATGTAGTTCTACCAACCAAATGCAAGAGCCAGAGTATCTGATTCTACATGTAGAGTGTTGATCCTGCCATGTAAAAAGCTACTCAATTAAAGTTAATAAGACGATTACAATTAGGGTGTTAGTGGGATGAACAGGGCAGCCCTGTGTGCTCATCGGTAATTAGCGAAACTCAAACCATGAACTGAAAACTTAATCACTGCATACAGACATTTAATAACTCAGAGGTGTATTAATATTGTTGGGCTGAACTGCACTGCTTGAATTCCTATTTGGATTCACCTTATTTCATCAGAGCAGTAAATATAATGACATTGATCCACCACAAGAAAACTCTGCTCGAAGCCTCTGGTGGTGCGAAAGCTTTGAGTTTCCCAACTTTCCTGCATGTTGGAAAAAATCTTCATAGCCAGGGCTCAGATTGTGAACAAAGAAGGGTGGAGGTTTATTGCCTGTGCGTTGGCATTTGTTAGTAAGGACCAATCACATTGTTCGGTTTTGTTCAGTGAGACAAATTACTAATTACCATTTTCTTCAAGCCTAGTCAAGTTTCAACCATATACATTATTGTACAGTACACGGTGAAACTAAACAACGTTCCTCCAGGAGAAATGTGCTACACAGAATAACAAACCTATACAATGTTCTGTAGCATGTGCAATGGTGCAAGACAATTTACAGTAACAAACAAACAATTATAAAAAATTTTGTGACATTACAGGTGTCTTTTCACCATGCCTAAAACAGCTCTTTCCAGATGCTCAGTTTCAGTGCCTGTTGCTTTAAATGATAATGAGTCACTGCTTACTCCACCCTCCTCTGCTGTGGGGTGAGTCTATAGGCACATTACATAGATGCTGCCTTAGTTGATGGAAGTAAGGTCAACTGTGATGTCTGATTTTTCTGCATTTTGGACACCTGAAGACATGTGTTTTTTCTGGATAAAGATCTATGTTATCTATAATATTTACATCTCTTAACCGATTTTTAAATTGCTTTTAAATATCAGGATTTATGATCTCAAGTTTTAAAGTTTCTGTTAAGATGTGGTGATCTAGTCCCTGTTCCCATTCAGGGCTCGGACAGCTTGCAGGAAGAAGCTCCTCCTCATTCTCTCTGTGTTCGTCTTTAGGGTGCGAAAGCATTTTCCGGAGGGTAACAGAGAGAAGAGTCCATTTTCGTGGTACCTGAGGTCCTTCACAATCCTTCTGGCTCTGATCCAGCATCGCTTACTGTAGATAGTTTGCAGGTCAAGGAGCTCAGTCTGGGTGATACGTTCAGCTGACTGTACCGCTCTCTGGAGGGCCTGTCTGTCCTGCTCGGTGCTCTTCCCGAACCAGGCTGTGCTATGTTGCGTGAGGATGCTTTCCATGGTGAAGTCTGAAGTCCCTTAGACGGGCCTTCTTTGTGACTGCATTTAATGTGGCAGGTCCATGATAGGTCCTGCAAGATGTGCACTATAAGGTAGTTGAAACTGTCTGCTCTTTCCACTGCTGCTCCGTTGATAAGGACTCCTCTGCTGTTTCTAACTGCAGTCCACAATCACCTCCTTTGTCTTGCTGACGTAGACGTTCTGTCTACATGGAAGATCAAAAATGTTTTAGTCTCTAATAATTTTGAATGTCAATAGTTAAGGAGTGTTCTTAGTCTTACATGAAGTAAATAACTTGCAAACAAAGTACACAACTGTTATAAGTAATTGTAAAATTGATCAATTTTCCTGTCGTAATTGGAGATATGCAGATGAAAGGGTGGTGTTATTCCAATGAGGCCGCATGGGACATCACAAGGGACAAAAAATCTGAATGGCTTGTTGAATCTCGTCTTTTCTTATCTAAGAAGACCTAGCTCTCTAGATACCAAAATGAATATAAACAATAACTGAAAAAGTGTGTTTTTCATAATATCTCACCTTTAAAACCAAAAAACAGCAAGGTGGAAAAGTAAAAAAGATTTTTAGATAAACAACAGCATCTTTTGTTATTAATGTAACATTACATTACACAGCCTTGTACTTATATATATAAAAAAACCCAGAAAAATAATAAGTAATTCCAGTATTATAAATGACTTCATTAAAGTCTGCAGCTTACCTACACATGGTTTTCTATGAACCTGCTGCCTACAGATTTTATCACAGTAAATAGCATTTAAAGTTGTTAGTGTGACCTTGTGTAATTTCTGTTTTCGGTGAATGGTTTGACTCTGGGTGAAGAAGGAAGTTCTTTGAATGGAAAATGAAGTTTACATTTTCACTATTCATCACATTGCAGCCAATTAATTCTAATTATTTGCTTCTCGGAGTTCACAGAAACAATCCACATGTGTGTTTGAGTGAATAATTACACTGTGGGCTCTATTTAGAGATGAAATAAGATTTTATACAATATGTTAATATTTACTCAAGGAAAGTTCCGTGTATTCAGAGTCGGATTACGGAAGGTGCTTATGCTGATTTTCTAGACGGCCCATTCAGATGATTAAATTGATCCGTGTGCAGTTTACAGTTATGTGGTTGCCAGATTTTTCTTGAGTGGAAATGATTGAGAAGGGATTTTCTCAGCAGCATCTGGACTGTTAAAGACAAGAATTTTCTTTTTTTATTTGGGTGAAGAAAATACAGACTGTAAAAGCGGATTGCTTTTTTTTTTCTGTCAACTTCAATACAATACATAAAGGCATAATATAAAACTAAAGAAAAAGGAAGACTGTTATTTACACCGAGCAGCTATAAATTTTAATGCCACAAAACCAGTGACAGGTGTGTTAATGTCTTAGTGTCACAATTGTCTGGCATCTTACGAAATAGCACTCGATCCGGGACAACTAGATTTTGTGCACTGAATTGGACATTTAAGTGTTACAAAGTGACTTGACAGGTGATAAACTATATATATTTTTTAATGTATATTTATTATATATTGAACACTGAGAGCTAAAGTGCCAGTGAGATACTAAACAGAGGTCATGAAAGCATAATACAGTATGTAGGCATGGTTATTTAATCACACTTTAAACTTATTATTTTAAGTTGTTTATAAATGAATAAAATTCTGCTGATACTACTGAACACAATGGGGTACATCTAAGAACGTGACAGTTTTGATTACTGTCCCAAATACATTTCTTTTACACCCCCAAGCCCTCAATCAATCATGCACTCAGCACCATCGCCAGCATGACCCGCAGGGTGTACTGTACAGGGCGGTCTGGGACAGGGCCTGAAAGTAGTTGCCAGGGTTACAGCTTTTTGGCTCGCCTCATTCTCCTCCTAAATCTGAGATGGGATTTGGGATGCTTCCTAGCTGTAATGTGTTGTTTGGTTTTATGGGTTTTCCTCTCTATAGTGTTCATTTTGCATTCTGTGTAGTCCTGCATATTCCGTTTGCTGGGGTTGTTCTCAGGCCATGGTGAAAGCTTGGAAGAATCGCAAGAGAGTGGAAATACACAGGAAGGCACTGTTTCTGTTTAGTTGAGATAACATATCAGGGAAGATGAAGTAAAGTGGTGAAAATGCAGTGAGAAAGCATGAGTTTCAATGGGCAGGTAGTTCTGGCGTATGGTTATTTTATATATATATATATATATATATATATATATATAT
>JAOVVF010000036.1:27005637-27017071 GCA_028565595.1 Duopalatinus emarginatus | reverse complement strand
GAATACCTAGTACATAACAGGTAGTATGTGAAAGGTTCCCGGATGTCCTAAGTATGAGATTTCGGACGCAGCCTTACTCTTAGTGAAGCAGCGTGTGACAAGCCTCAACATGAACTATGGGTGAATCGCAGGGCCAAATTAGCATTTGCGATAATTTGAGATCACGTTAATGCATTATTATCGAGTTAACTTCGACAGCGCTAGCACTAATACATGCTATGTGATGTTGGCTAGAGCCCATCAATAAGAACTAGGGCCCTAAATAAGAGTTTCTTGCCTTACTGCTCATAAAAAGGATTAAGATGATTAAGATGCATCTAGTTTTTTTTCTGCATCAGTACACAGTGAATCGAGTCATAATTTATAAAACAATAAAATTAAATGTATTATTTAGGCTATTGTCATAAATGTCTCCTCTAAGCACACATTACATTGACATGTACTGTAACTTTGACTGGATTCGAGACAGCTCCGCCCTGTCCCTGTTTGTCTATTTTCACCTTGTGTGTCTTTTCGTCATTGTGAAGTCTTGCCATTGTTAGTTTATTATCTTGTGTTCTAGTTCTGTGTCCTTCTTGGTTTTGACCTTTGCTTGATTTTATATATGATTATGGATTATTCTTTCCGTTGTCTGCCCATTTTTGACCTCTGCCTGGAATATGGATAATGAATCAGGAATCGCTTCAGCATATAACCATTTTAACGGTTCTAAGCCTTTATTCTATATATTGAATATGTCTGGTTTTGACTTTTGTAGTTCAAATTTGCCCTGCCCTGGCCAATCTGGACAATTCAGTTCAAATTTTGCCTCATATTTTTTGTTTTACAGCTTGTTTTTATATATTTTACCTGTTATTGCATCTTATATCATAAACTTGTGACACTAGACTAACTATTTGGTGAAATGTAAAGGATAGGTGTGTATTGTGTATTTCAGATAAGCTAGCTTGTAGATGCAGACAAACCCAGACCTGCACCACATGCTTAGTTATGGACTTTTGTGGATGATATGAGTTTAGATGACAACGAACTGGAGGCGAAATGTCAATAAACAAGTGATCGAAATGTGTCACGATGTATTAAAAAATCGTTTGATTATTGCATTGTGGCAGCCTGACTTGAAATCACATTAAATCATGCCTGAAGATTTTAAAGCACATCTCTGTCATTTGTATACACTTTCATGCCCTTAAGTACAAGTTCCTAATAGGATTTATAAATACAAACGGAAGTGCCATGACACTACGACAAAACGATTTGTGTATATTTTGTGGTAACTAAGTAAACAGTGAGGTCCTGGTGTTATTAACATTCTATAACCTCTCGCTCAGTTTACAAAGGTCTTCCTTATTTAACCCGAGTCTCTTTAACCTGGAGCTTGAACAAATTAATGTCAGCCCTAACTTTTCATCTTTCACTATAAGGTCACGTATGTGCTGTCTGCCTCTGTGCTGCTGAACAGTGTTATATTTATATAAATAATAATCGGACCAGACTAATCTTCGCATTGCACATTCAGCACACAACGCCAGGCTTCACTGCCCATAAAATGTATGTAGCGTCGCACGGGAGCGTATTCATCATAATGTAAAGCATAGCACCTCGTAGATAAATTACAACTCAGCCACAAGGCCCTCCAGTGATTCAGCTTTGCGATGGCCTTGCCATCTATAGAGTACTCACAAAGTTCAGGATTTCTGTTTCATTTGTGGATAAAAAGGTGTACAGGGTGTTTTACTATTTACTTAAAATGTCAGTGTATTTAATTATAATGCTAAGTCCTACTTAAAGGTCCCAAAATAGCTGCTGGCCATTCTTTAAGGAGATTGTCCAAGTTTTATAAGCAGTTAAAAGATTTCCTCGGCTTAGAGACCTCTAGTTAGTGTCCACCTAGGAGCCTAGTTAGTGTCCACATTGGCTTTTTCTGCTTTTCCCCTGTTTTCTGTATGGAGATTAGCTAGGTTGAATTTTCCCATGGTATACTCAAGAACAACTGGTACAACTTGTACAGATGAGCTCATGGCTGGTTGTGACATTATAATGGTATGAGGTTTGTTTAGCTGGCATTCCATGGGAACCCTGGTACAACTATAAACCTACAGTTGTGGGCAGCCGTGGGTGGGTGGCCGTGGCCTAGTGGTTAGAGAACCGGTCTTGTGACCGAAAGGTTGCGGGTTCGATCCTCACCCAGGGCAAGACATGACTGAGATGCCCTTGAGCAAGGCACCTAAATCCCTTAACTGCTCCCTGGGCGCCGTGGTTTGGGGCTGCCCCCCACTCTGGGCAAGTGTGTTCACTGTCCCCTAGTGTTCACTGGTGTGTGTGTTTCACTGCACGGATGAGTTAAATGCAGAGGTCACATTCCTTCTGTGTGCAAACACAGTAAGGCAAAATAGTTCACTTTCATTTCATTCTTTCAGAATATTTCTGCAAACTCTTGGAGTCCATGCCCTGTGAGGGACCCACTATGTGTAAGACTGGCACACTATTTTTTTTCTGGCACTTCCAAGTGTATGAATGTGTCATTATGTTTGTGTATAAGGGCTTTAGATATGGAAGTGTCCCATCTAGAGGGTATCCGACAGGCGTTTGCCTCCTGTGATTAGGTTCGGAGCCACCACATCCCTGATCAGGATACTGAAGATGAATGCATACATGTATACATATTACCTTTGTCATTTATAACCATTATACCATTATTGTTTTTACATTTCATGCTAAGATGTCTGAAATCATTTGCAGTAAAAACATTCTGTCTCATGAGGAAGATTTTTTTTGTAAGTAGGTATAATTTTCAGAGCATGGTGTTTACCACATTGCATTGGAGCAGACAAGTCTTTACTCTGATGCATGTTTTTTTTTTCAACCTTTGGGAAAAATACATAAAGACTGAAACACTGCTGTCAGAGTCAGAAACTGTGTCAGGGACTGCTCTATGAAAGAAAGTTGACAGACAAAACATAAAAACAGGCAACAACTGCAAAGTCGTTTCCCTGTAGTGTTCATATGTGTGTTGTGTTTGATCCACTCCAAAGCTCATACACACAGTGTCTCATGATCCCTCCTGAGTAGTGTGGCAATAGTCTTAAATATCAGTGTATAATCTATGCTAATATATTCCTGGCTGTGTGTATTCAAAGTAAACAGTGCAGTGAAATAATCGTTGTATTTTGTATCCAGCATGTTGACTAGAAACCTAAATAGGTTTTCTCAATACTTTGTCATGAATGTACATTCAATCTGCTTCTGATTCATATAAGGCTTGAATAGGCTATATATTAGAAAGTTGAGAACGGATGATATTTTTCAGCGTTCAATGTGTGTCCTGGATAATTCAATCCTGTGCTCTTTTGCTTTTCATAGCAATGTGTCTGTGGGCTTAGTGTGCTGAATAAAAACTGAATAACAACTAGGGCACCAATGGATTGGCTTAAGGAGGGCAAGAACGGCTCAGGATGTTAGACCTCAGCCCAGGATGCAGAAGATCTGGGGAATTACATCAACAGTTCTGGCACAGTAGCACTTTATTTATTCATCTAGCACAATTAAAACTTTTCAGGATTTGAGACTATATTAATTGGAAATAAGTCACATAATTATTCTACAATGTTTCATTTGGTGTGTGTTGAATTTTCTGGCACAAAGATGTTAGCAACAGACTTATCTACTCAGAGTGCATCACATCGATTATCTTGTTACAGTGGCACTTGTCAAGGGGTGGGATAGTGTTGGTAAAAGGACAAATGGACAAATGACTTTGACAAGGAGCAAATTGTGATGTCTAGACGACTGATCTCCAAAATAGCAGGTCTTGTGAGGTGTTCCTGGTATGCAGTGCCTAGTGCCTACCAAGGTGGTCCAAGAAAGGACAAGTTCCGGACAGGTGAGGGCACATGAGGGCCCAAGGACACATGAGGGCCCAAGGTTCACTGGTGTGTGTGGAGGTCGGAGGCTAGCCTGTCTGGTCTGATCTCACAGGAGATCCACAGAAGGATCTGTTGCTATTATGTTTATGGCAGATACCACAGCACACCTTAGGAAAACTAGGTGTAAAACTTAGGAAAATTATCTAAAAAGGTAACACTAACCTGAAGCTTAGGAACATATCACATTTCTATAGCCCACTTTAATATTAATACTTGTAATCAGCTGGCATTAGAGCTGTGCATAACATCATGCAGATACAGGTCAAAACCTCTGTTCAATGTTCACATTAAACATGAGACTGCGGCAAAATATGATCTTGATTATTGTACCATTGATGGTGTCAGATGGGCTGGTTTGAGTATTTTCTGGATCTTTAGTCTATAGAGTATAGAGAGATTTGCCAGGCTTTTTTGTTGTTGGTTTTTTTTATTATTATTTAATTATTTATTTATTTACAAAGGTGCTGCTATAAAACACTAAAGCATAACACTTAAATAAGACTAGCAATTAAGAATTTTACTGCAAAGCACTTAAATGTGCCCCTTATCTTGTGTTAATGTAAGTATTTAACTTAAATATTTCAAAGGTTTTATACGAGTAGACGTAAAGTTATTCACTCAGGTAACTTGTGGCCAACTTAGTGACAGTAATAATAGTGCTGAATAAAAGTGCTTAGACAGCACCCCACAGCCAGCGCATTGAGTTAAGCTGCTGGAAGAAGAGCTCTCGACCTTGCTGTCGACAGACACAGTGAACCCCAGCACGTCAAAAGCACTCGGCCGAGAAATGGTCCCAACTTGATGAGTGCTTAAAAAAAGGCTTTGGCTTTGAAAGAAAAAGAAGTTGACTTATTTTATTCATTTTCATTTAGCTGGGCTGTGCTGTTAATAGTTTTCCATTAAGGGATCCTGCCAGAGAATTAGCAGTTTTTTCTGGCACAGACCACAGTCCCTGGGGTGGTCTTTTATCTGGTGAATTAAATGTGAATGACAGGTTTAAATGAGTGCTTGGCTCATAATGTGGCAGACATTATCATTTTTGTTTCTCTTTTTTTTTTTCAATTGCTTAGCCTATTGTAGCCTATTCTGGTCCATTCAGTTCATTCACATGGCCTGATCCATCCTGATTTTATTTAATGCTATTTATTATTATTATTATTATTATTATTATTATTATTATTATTATTATTATTATTATTATTATTATAATTATTATGTTTATACCAGTAGTCACAACTGCCTAATTAAAATCCAAATATTATTTTTGTTGTGTTAAATGTTGGCGTAGATCCTCTATATGGCCAAAAGCATGTAGACACCTAACCACCATTTATACCCTTAAGAAAATGAACCATGGTTTAACAGGGCATGCTATCCATATTTTTGTACCATATGGTCCAACAGTAAAACCGGCAGAATCATAGTATAAACATATTTACTATATGATACTGTAGTAGTTCATGTTAAAATGATCGTGAACTATTCAATAACCATAGTTACTGTAAACTACAGTAACAATGGATGCGTTTTGCAAGGGCATGTTGTAGCATTACAGTTTACTTCACTGGAACTATTGGGCCCAAACCACGTCCAGCATCACAAATCTCCTGTACACAAAGCAATGTCCATGAGGTCATAATTTTCCAAATATAAAAGAACTCAAGAACTCGAGTGGCCTGCTCAGAGCTCTGACCCCAACCCTACTATGACTGTGCACCAGGTCTTCTCGCCTGACATATATATATATTCCCACAATTTCTTTTCCCCCTCTTTACTCTGCATTGACTGTAACTGAGAAAGAGAACCGAGTTCTCAGAAGCCCAATCCATCTAGTCGGAGGCAACACATTGTTCACCTTCTCGCCCCCTCTTCCCACTCAGTCCATCAGCACAGATAGGTCGTTCATTTCGAGCTGCACTATTCACCCTGCAGTGGAGCGTTTCATTACTTAAAGATTGAACTGATCTGAGTCTATCATTACTGTACCATGCAGTAATTGCTTTGTAATTTTAATAAGATCACTCTAAAGTATGAGCAACACGCTGATCTGCAAGTATTCTCTTTTCTCTGTCTGATTAAAAAAAAAAAAAAAACATTGTCCTTGATAATATCTTGTAAAATTAGTCGCATTATGATCTCATTCCCAAGTTTGCCTCAGGTGGTACCTTAGAGCGAGGTAGATTGTCTGTGTCTTGCACAGAATGAAGCCGAAGTCTCAGTAATGTGAAACAGGGCCCTGGTTATGATACTTATGCATAGTGTCAGAGGTGATAAAAGCTGGAGCACACACACACATACACGTACACGCAAAATGGAGTGAGCTAGGAAGGAAGACAGATGTCTTCTGCCAGTGCACAATATTATTGTTCAGGAGAAAAGAGACAATTAAAAGTCTTTACTTTTAAAAGAGAAATTGATTTTTCCCTCTTTGCTTTTCTTAGGAGACAAGGCTGAGCGAATCCTGAAGACGGAGTAAGAACAGAAGCTCGATCCTTGGCTGGAAGCCCATTAACGTGAACAGAAGGTAAATCTGAATTGTAGTGGGTGGGAAGCAAACTACTAATGGGCAGATAAGTGGAACTTTAGCCTTGTTAAGATGTTTTTAAAGCAGAATCAGGTTCAGCTTTTTCTCTGCACAACCGAAGTTGGGTTTTTCATTTCCCTTCTCGCTCGTTCTCTCCGTCCTGCTGTGCAGAGGAGTTAACTCAGGCAAACTGATGAGGTGAGCCGGAGATGGATGATTCTGCCTGCATTTGATGGCTTTCATTTTCTGCCACTGCAGCGAAACGTCCTGATCTTTCGGCGTCTTTCATCGCTCCTTCTCCACATGCCAGTACATTGCGCTCCCCATTTTCATCATAAAAAAATAAATAAATAAATAAAATAACACTTGCTTGGTTTGAACTGTCACACGACCTGTCTGAGGTCACATTAGTCTGTTAAGTTTGTTGGTTTTTGCGAGGGTGAATGCAGATGTTTCCTTACCCTGTGTCATCCTGTTCCTTAACGGTGAGCAGTGAGATGGGAGCACCACTCCATACTTACATATTCCCTTGCTGTTCTTTTGAAGTGTTGTTCAAGGTGATTGAGCAGCTTGAGCCTATTCTCTCTCCTGCTCGAAATGCATTTAGGTTTTTATTACATAAATCCTTAAGCCGAGCACCATGAGGCAGAAGATGCTGAATGTTAATTCGGCCTCTTTTGTCTGGTGGGTCTTGGTTCACCAAAGAAAAGCATAGATGCTAAATAAATGATGAGCCTCAGGCCCGCCACATGATCTTTTGGGAGACTGTGTGTGCCGATACAAGATGGAGGTTTCTAAAAGGCACAGCGAGCTCTTCCCCTGGCATCATTCAACTACTGCTGCTCACAGCATGTTTTCTGCATTTCAAGGGCCTCAATGATGTTCTTCCATTTCCTCCGATGCCTCTAATGTTGAGAGGCCAACGTGAGTAGGCTGAAGAGAGTTCAGCTGTCCGGGAATGAAATAAAATTATACAATCCACTTCAGAGTTATTGGCACCCTTTCAAGAAAATGAGCAACAAATAATATCCTTATGCAAATTCGTCCTGGCAGAACTGTACTTTTTAAACTTTAAATTTGTAGTGTTTTTTAGTAGTATCAGCAGTATTTTTAACATATAACTTGCTTTCATAGATTTTACAATGACATACCAGAATTACTGGTACACCAGCCTAATACTTGGAAGATCCCCCATGGGGAATGGACTCATTGAGATCTGGTGACTTAGTTGGGAATGGCAGAACCCCAAACTCAGATAGGTGTTCCTCTAACCATAATTTGGTGTCTCCAGACATGTGTGTTGGCACATTGTTGTGTTGGAAAAGCCAAACCTATCAGAATGAATGCAAGACATGAACGGGTGTAACTCACTCGAAAGGAGGCATGCGTGGTGTTCACGTTTCAGTGACGTCTGTGTATGTGCATGGGGTTCCATTGAATGCCAGCTAGAAAAAACCCATACCATTATGGAGCGACCATAAGTCTGCACCAGTTTTCTTTACAGCCTTTACCAGGTTTTCTGGCACTTCAGTGTATATTCATTGCAGGTGAAAGTAATCTAATTTGTGTAAAACACTTAGCTATCTTTTATTTAACTGGTAGTAATTGTTATTTAAAAATGTGATAGTTTTAAAAACAATTTTAAACTAAGATATTATTTAATTATTATATATAATTATATAATATATAATTATTATTCTTATTTATTTAATAAAATGAGGAATCCTAAAGATTATTAAATGAATTAAATTTGGAATTTTGAGTGGGAGGGTTAGTGTAACATTTTAATAATTTATCATTATTAATTTAATAATAAGTAATATATTTTATAGTTTAAATAATTGAATAATTGTTTAAAATAAAATTTCAAATTATATTTAAAAAGCTAATAATAATTTATTAGTCATTCACAAAGCGATGACTGCACAATGAAATGACACCTTTATAAGTGTGGTTTGTTCCGCTATTCCACGAATGCAGCTCAACCATCACCTTTTTTGTGTCCTAATTGAATGGCTAATGCTACTTGTCCTAATTACAGGTTACAGATTTACTAATAAATTTCTGTTTCCAGTTGGGTAGTGAGGTCCATTATGTCTAATATCGTTTCATACAGTCTTTTATGTATTTTTTTTCTTATTATGGCCCTTACTGTAGTTTGATTGGGCATTTGTGCTCCACTGCCCACACAATTTCATGCTCGTTTGTACTCAAAAGCTAGTAACTAATTACAAAAGGGAGCTAAATACCACTTGTATTGTTCTTTTCCCATAAAATGTGGGTTGTACAATGAGGATCAACACTCCACTCAATGCGATTTTATCCAAAGAGAGCAAAGTAGCTGTTTGTGTGTTGTTCTGGATACGACCACTGGGTAAGAGAATGTAATAGCAGTTGCTGAAGTAGTCCATGATTGAATGCGAGGACGGTGGGGGTGGAGGACCGGTGACTGATGGAAGGAGATGTGCTTTTTGGCAGGGGAGGAGGGTGTATTAAGGAGAGAAAGGTTGATGGGACCTGAAAAGGTCCAGTGGAGTGGAGTAGATATCCAATCACCGCAAGCTGTCATTTTTCAGTCTACCAAGAATGAGTGAAATGGGCCCTTCTTTTCATCACTTCAGCCCATTTACCTTGTGTGAACTGCTACAGCTCATTGATCGAACCCCCCCCCTCCTCTATCTATCTATCTATCTATCTATCTATCTATCTATCTATCTATCTATCTTTCTGTCTGCACTTTTGGCATTGAGCAAAAACAAAAGGGACGCCAGGACACAAGTGTCCATTAAGTCCCCATTTAATGGTTTGAGAGATTTTATTCTGGAGACATTGTATTTCCACTTGAAAAGTCTGGGCAATGGCATGTCATACATGCTAGATTGATTACCATTCAAGACACACCACACGCATACAGAATCTAAACAAACAGATTTTTTTAATGTGGAGAGCTTTTTTAATGTATGGCTCATAAAATGATATACCTATTTATTAATGGATTCCCAATGGGGTATATAAACATGAATCATGTTCTCAATCAGTCTGAGGTAGCAGGACATTAAAAAGCTTTATAAAACACACCCCTTTCAAAAGTGTCACAAAACCACCCACTTGCAGAAATTGCCACGGTTTTTCTCAACAGCAACATTTAACCGCATGTACAAGAGGTGGTGGACCTTATAAACTGCACACTGCTGGTGTGGCTAAATCAAAACAAGAAGCTGTGGTGCTGTGTAGTATAGATTGGATATTTGCATCAGGATCAGCAAAAGCACCTAAAATGCCACACTGGCTCAGCTTACATCTTGCACACAGCAAATTCAAGAAAACAGCATGAAGCCTGTGAGTCACTCGAACTGGATCATAATATATATACATGCATAATATATCCCAAAATCACGAGCACCAGCCGTTTTGAACAATTCCGCCCTGAATTGTAAAACCATTCAGGAGCTCAGAACGATCACACAGGGTCCACCCACGCTAAAGCAAGTGCATTCCGATTCTAATCATTCCACCAGTATTAGATGCAATGGGAATTCATGCTTGAAATGAGCAGTAATTGCAGTGGGTCACTGAATTACATCCTTGGTAAAGACAGTTATGATCGTGCATGGAATTCGATGAACAGGAGTGCTAGCAGTTATAAAACTGGCATCTGCTATGATATAGCTCAACAGTGTGTTTAATTAGAGGCCACACGCAGAGAGTCATTATTAGCTGGCGTGAATATAATAGCATAAATATCACGCGAGGCTGGAGGTAGTGGAAATACTTAACCCTCATACTCCACTGAGTTCTCAGAGGTGTGTGAAAGACCTGTAAGATGGGCTTAGTGAAGCTGTTTAAATGGTATATGATGAGTTGTGTGATAAAGTTTTTCTGTATGTCACTGCGATTTCCTGAGCAAGTGATGCTCTTTGTCTCTGGGTGCTTCTTATTCTTTCTTTTTCTTTTGCTCTCATCTCAGTCACACACCCCACTCTCTCTCTCTCTCTCTCTCACACACACACACACACATCCACATGCCCACATGAATCTGCCAAGACAAGCTCTGCTTAAACTGAAGATGCACAGAGACTGCACAAAAATTAGGTGTATAACACAATGCCACTATCTGGAGCTGGATTTGAATTCTGGACATGCCCTAAAGAGTTTTGAGTTTAAATTCAATATTTAAAACCACCATGTCTCCAGGCAGCACTAGAAAGCACCCCTTATCTGACCCTAAATCTTTTAGCCATAATATTAAAACTGCCTTTATAAAGAGCTGCCAAACTCTACTCCACAAGACCTCTGAAGGTGTGCTGTGGTATCTCACACCAAAAAGCCACACCACACCAATTTTGGTTTCCGCCCCTCACGCACATCATTAAGCCTTGTGAGCCTGTGATTCTATTGCTGGTTGACCATTTTTACTTTTATGGACTACTTTTGGTACATACTAACCACTAAATACCAGATCCCACAAGATCTGCCATTTTTGAGATGCTCTAATCTAATCTGGTCAACATTGGCGCTTGTCAGTCGCTCAAATCTGTACACTTGCCAATTTTTTCGGTTTCCAACACATAAGCTTTGAGAACTGACTATTTACCACTAGCAAGGTTATTAACATCAGTGGTTTTGTAGTTTTAATGCTATAGCTGATCAGTGTATTGATCAAGCTGTCACTCAGACCTGTAAGTCTCATGTTAATTAATGCTTTCTCCATGTCAAAGGATTTCATTTTAATAGTTCACATTTTTAGTTATTATGTTATACACTACACTGAAAAAAATGTGGAGTAGGATTTACTTTAAAAAAGTTTTTCAACGTAAAAACTGCTAGTAAGTTTAACAGACCATATCTTAAAGTAAAAGTTACTTACAATTCTTAAAGATAATAGAAATAGAAATTCTTCAGTAAAGTTTATTTTGCAACACCCTAATTCAAGTGTATTTTAATTGTTGTTTCTTAGTAGATTTTACTCAATGTAGCACCACAT
>JAOVVF010000036.1:26994204-27004618 GCA_028565595.1 Duopalatinus emarginatus | reverse complement strand
TTATATGTTAAATCTTGAAGTAAAAAGACAGTACTAGTAAATTCTTGTAGAAAGTACTTCAATAATCTCCACTCAATAATTTTTTTCAGTGTATAAGGAGTTTACATTTTCATATATGCCATTTGGCTAACACCCTTATCCAGAGTGACTTACATTTATCTTAGTTACAAAACCAAGCAGTTGAGGGTTAAATACCTTGCTCAAGGGCCCAATAGTGGCAGCCTGGTGGTGGTGGTGGGAATTTGAACCGTCTTATCGACTGAGCTACCACTGCCCATAAAACCACCTTGATGCCCCAAGATGTTTATTTCCAGAAATCATGCATCAGGCTGAATTCATGTGTTTATGCACATGAACCTGAGAGCCTATTAAAAATCTTTTGTTTGAGAATTCTCAGTGTGTTCGGTTAAAGTATTACAGGTGTTGTGGTATTGATGAAAGTGCTTTATGGATATGCAGTGTGTTTTTTTAATGTCGTTGAGGTCTTATCATTCTGATGCTTATGTTTAGAGAATTTGCACCATGTTTGTAACTTGCAGTACAAGTAGTTTTCAGCCACCGTCGTTTTCTGAATGGTTTAAAGGACATGCTGTCTTCATCATTAAGTACTGACACATGCTGTGAATGCTGTTATCAGAATTACCCGCTCCTGCGCTGCTTTGAATACAATAACTCTGTGTCTTATTTCTGCATATAATTAAAACACATTTAGAAACAGCAGCATGTACACTACATTTTACTTCTAATAAATTCATCATCGATAGATAACTCTGTAATTCACATGTGCAAATAATGTCGGGCAAAGATAAAAGCTTGTTACCACTCATTATTTTAGCCATTTGTTTGCACCAATTAGTGAAGTGTGACCATGTGTGTAAAAATAATTACCTCTATTTTGAGATTTGTAAAATTGATCCAGCAACTTTTGCATGATAACACAACCAGCTTTGCTTAATGGTGACAATAAGAGATCACACAATTCTAAATGGCCTCCATGTGTGATAAAAGAAGTCACTCAGTTGTTTCACAGACAGTGTTATTCAGTCACCAGAAAATGAAGTGTGAAGAAAACACATTACCATCTGCCAGATACTCCTGCTTCATCAGGTAATAGTTGATTGATATGATGTAGAAGAATAATATTCTCAGATTATATTTCCGATTTTATGTCAAGTGTACCTCTCTATGATACTCTATCATACTATTATACACAAGAACAGCTCTGATCCATTGAGGTATAAACTCCACAAGACCTCTGACGCTATGCTGTGGTATCTGTCAGATGTTAGCAAGATCAGATCCTTCCTGGAATCTGCTGTGGGATTGGACCAGACAGGCTAGCCTTTACCCCCCCAAGTCACATCAATGATTATTAAATGGATATTTTACTGTTATGGTAACACCCGAGACCATACTGGACTCCAGCATCCAGAACACGCCACTGCTTCACAAACATGGCTGCCGCCCTCAATCCCCAGTATACACCTCAACCTTTACATGCACCCTCACCCATACTGATTACATACACCTGGACTTAATTACACACACATATACGCATTGTCACACGCACGAAAAGACCAGACTCATTCACCTTGTGAATTGTTCCTTGTATTTCTGATACGTCAAGCCTTTTTATAGTGTTTGATGTTACAGCTTTGCTTTGATTCCTGGTTTTCTGATTTAGTCTCGTCTTTGATACCCTGTTTGCCCATCGCCTGAACCCTGCATGGTATTGATTACCCGCTGCCTTACGTTTTGGATTTGTGGTGCCTGGTTTAATATGATAAAATCTCTGTGATCGCTTCAACTTGTCTCCCGAGACCTTTGGGATAGACGTAACTGGAGAGTGTGTAATGTTATTTATGAGATTTAAATATCTTTCAGCTTGGTCATGGGTTGTCTAGATTTCTTTTGTTAAAAAAAAAAAAAAATCACATTTATTTTAGACTATATTTGTAGCAGCTACACAGACACCTTTTTCTTTGTTGCAAAGCGCAGAATTTTTTTTATGGTAGCACATATACACCAGTCTTTACATCAGTAGTCTGGTTTCATTGTTACTGAAGGGATGTGTTTTTCACAAGCAGTTTCCTTCAGAGACCTTACGAAGCAGATGTTGTACAACTTGCCCCACTGTGTATGTAGTTTCATAGTTCTTTTTATTCATTTGTATTCATGCATTTTTATGCACAGTTTTATCTTGGTATACTACACTTACAATTTACATTTTGTAAATCTCTTACCTTGAGCTAGGTACAAAACAGAACGTGACCTAGAAAAACAATATTTAAACCTGCATGTTGTAAAAGTAATGCAGGTCTGTATAAATACGAATGTCTAGTTTATTTAACTTTTAATTTGAACTATAGTGTATACACACTTTACTCAAGAAGTTCAGAAATAACACAAGGCATTGATTTACTGACATCTCTCTCTCTCTCTCTTTCTCTGTATGTGTGTGTGTGTGTGTGTGTGTGTGTGTTTTTATGTTTATGTGTGTCTAAAAAATAAGTACAATCAGGGACTTCCAAATTAGGAACTTTCACATTTGCATGTTTGATTAATGAATTAATTAATTCATTATCTTAGCCACTTTTTTGTATTTCTTGTTTGTGAGGTGGTGGGCTGAAGTCTAAACTAATGATCACTGGATAAAGGGAAGGAAAACAACCTTGAACAGATCACCTTCCATTCAGATGGCAGATACACAGGCAGATGTATTCACACACACACACACACACACACACACACACACACACACACACACACAGACTAAGAGAGGAGGAAACCCACAAAGACACATGGAGAACATGCAGATTTCACACTGAAGGGACCCTGGCTACCTGGCTGGGAAATGGAATCCAGGCCTTTTTTTCTGGTGCTGCTGTATTTGATTAATGAATATGCAATTTGGGACAATTTGTGTGCACAGAGGAGTCAATGCAGAGAGAATAATTGTAGCAACCGGACTAAAACCTGAAATTCTCTTTATGACTGAGGAAAAATTAATAAGACAATGTGTTGAATTTGTGATCCATTTCAGTGAGGTTTTAATAATCAAAAGTAAAAAAAAAAAGGTTTCTTAATATTATGATATAATATAACAGGGTGGTTTTCATATTAGATATTCTCTGCGTGTTCACATCTTCAGTGAGCACAGCATTTAAATAGAGAACGTTAAAAAAAAAATTTACTACCCAGTATACAAAAGTCTTTTTGCATTAATATTGTATTTTGTACAGTTTTCTGATGCATCTTACAGCCTTTACCCAGTGCTATACTGGATGCTCAATTATGTAGATGTGACAAATTTTAGTTTTGCTCCTCCGGGAGTCTGTTTAGAGATCAGAAGATTGTCAATAACAAATAGCACATGCAATAAGAGAGAGAGAGAGAGAAATGTAATTTACATATTGTTTTCTTTCCATGTGTCTTTCTCTCTGTAAATCCCTCACTCAAATTTTTTTCCCTTCACAATTCATCTACTTTAGAAATAAAGTAGTTTTTTTAATCTTATCAAATCAATGTAAAGTACAAATAAAAATGTTTTCCTAGATATTGTGTGAAGACTCTTTTGACCAATAATGAGCCAAGTTACTGAAGCAATAAGATCCATTTCAACCTTAATAATTTTAAAGATCTGATTGTTGTGTAGATGTATAGTTCTGAATACTTTGATAATGTAGTTCTGAGCTCTTTAAAGCCTGATTTGCAAAGAAAAGAATGCATTTTTTTTGCTGCAGGAGGGAGCTACTAATGTGACCTCAGTAGGGGAGTGACGTTAGAAAGCTTCAGGAGGTTATGAAGCAGATAAGCAGCAGCATTCTGCATTCACTGTTGGTGCAGTTAAATGGAGATCTGCAAATAGAATCAGGAAACGATTAAAGCTTGGATGAGAATCTGTGCATGATGTTCTGTAGTCTGTATTATTTAAATGTTGTCAAGCTGAAGAATCTGTCTGCACTATAGCCAAACGTTTGTGGACACCTGAGCATCACATCCATATGTGGGTTTTCCCCTAATGATGCAAACACAGTTGTGTATTAGTAAAAGTAAAAGTAAACTTTTTGCGGAGGAATGTGACCTCTGCATTTTAACCTATCCATGCAGTGAAACACACACACTTAGTTAGTGAACACTAGGGGGCAGTGAACACACTTGCCTGTAGTGGGAGGCAGCGCCAAACCCACGGCACTTGGGGAGCAATTGGGGGTGGTTATGTGCCCTCAGCCATGTCTTGTCCATTGTGGGGGTCGAACCCAGGACCTTCCTGACTGGTTCTCTAACCACAAGGCTACAGCTGCCCCTAACACAGAGGGCACATGTATGATTTAACCTGCATAGATTGCATAGATTTACAGTGAGGTCTGTGAAGACAGGTTTGCTATTATAAAGTGAAAGAACTTGAATGTCCTGAACAGAGCACTTTATTAACTCCACTGAACACCTCTGGGATAAACCAGAACACTGACTGCACTCCAGACTTCCTCAGTCCCTCATTAATTCTCCTGTGGCTGAATGAACACAAATCCACACAACGCTGAGACGAAAACGAGCAGAAATAGTCAAGGTTATTACAGCACAAACGGAGGACTAAATCCAGAATGGGACGGTCTGATGGTCAGATTTCCACAAACCTACTTACAGGTTAGATGTTTTTGGGCAAGGCTTAAGCTCTGACAGATTTCCAAAGATGAACAGGAAGAGATATCAGAGGCAGTCGGTTACTTTCTGGCACTTGAGATGCAAAGTGAGAAAGAAGAAAAGTAAGAAAAGTCGTTCATCATCGTTGTAAAGAGGCATTCAGACCAAGCATGATAACTATAATGATAACTATTAAGATAACGATGTGAGCGTACACACTGATGAACGATAACATTCTGTAAACAGTGCCACTAAAGACAGTTGTGTCAGAAGCTCATCAGAATGGATATTGATGACCTGGTTCTGCAGTATGTTGCACAGAGTAACAAAAGGAATCAAATAAAATAAATTATCCCCATATCTCTATTAATAATAATTATGAAACACTTACTACTGATTCTGAGGATGAACCTGACTTCACCCCAGATGTCCCTCTTCTTGTTAGCATATATATATATATATATATATATATATATATATATAGTTATTAGTTATTAAGGCTCTCTGCAATATCATATGTGTAGAACTATTTGGATGGATGGTCATGTTTTTGATGGACTCTCCCATCAGATCTCTCTGAATGTGATTCCTACAATATTTTTTAACATTGTCATCGTCATTTTATCCATGGTATTGATTTCACTATCCACTTAAGTTAGAGCGATTTTCAAAATGATATATTTATAGTTCTGGTTATAGATATCGAGCTTGGTGTGAACTGTTCTTAACAGTGGTAGGATAAGTATAACCTGCTGACTGACCTCAGTGATTTATTATGTAAGGCGAACAAGAGAGGACCATGAACTCACCACTTGAGAATTTCCATAGTAGTGCTGTAAGGTGAGGAAATTGAACCTTAAATCATAAGATCAAGCATCTACACATGATAAGAAGCAGCATGACTGGTGATAAATTATTTATTCATATAATATTAATGCTTGCGTCTGTATCCTTCTACATTTTACACCACTGTCAGTGTCGTGTACATAATGGACAGAGCTTCTTTATGTCTTAACAAGACACCTGGTCAGAGCAGTGACATGAGGCGAAGTGGGTCAGAGCTCAGAGCGTTATTGATCGTTCCCTGTTCTTGATAAACCGTTTTACTCAAAGCATCCTTCATTCCGTCACAGAAAGCGAAGGCGCCCCATGAATTGATGAAAAGGGCTTCCAGTTGTAATTCATATTCTCTGATGTTAAAATGCATGGCTGTGTTGTGAAATGTGTGAAGGTTGGCAGGTCTGGTAATGCAATTAGAGTAAACATGGCTGGATATTGTGGCAGTGCAATATCATGTAGGGTTGATAAAAGCATTAGGTTTTTTTCCCCAGTCTAATTGAAATTAAAAAAACCGTGAACTGATCTCTTGTCAGCTTAAAGATTCATGTCCCTATTGTCTTGTAGGGACGACTGTTATATTGCGAAAATCTAAATCAGGTATAAAAATGCAATGCTGAAACAGTTCTGAGTGTGTGTGAAGATCACACTGGAAGCAGTCCACCGGCAAGGTAGCACAACGTATTTCCGCTTCTTTCTTCCCGGATCTCGTTAACAGTCACTGATCGATTAGGCCAATACAGAAAGCGACACTGTTTTTCTTTAATCTTTCGGTGTAATTAATTCAGAGGTCCAGTAGCTCCTTACTGTGTTTATGCAGTACCTTTTTTTTTTTTCATTCAGCCAATCAGGATCACAGAACCTTTTACACTTCCCACCCCCATTTTCCCACCACCGTCATCGGTCGTAAAATGTGATCAAAGCCTCAGTGCATAGAGCCGAAAGGATAGCCAGCCATCGCTCACAAGTTTGGTCAGCCATGGTGAGCTTTAATCTGTTGCTTTATAGGATTTCCATCCCCAGCTGATCTTTTCTCTCTCAAACCTCAGACCTTAATTCACTCTTAACAACTTTAATTGCTTATGGATGGTGAGACTCAGGGCCTCATCTAATGATGATGTAGAAGGTTGGACGGTCTGCAGCTGCAGTGGAAGCTCTGAGACGAAAAAAAATGAGCTGGTGAAAACACATTTGTTTTCTGAGACTGCAGCGTACTGCTTTTTTTTCTATCCTTTTTTTCCTGCTGCTTCTATGTAGCGATGGTACATAGAGGAGAGAGATCAAGATGTTATTCCCAGAGGGAATTGATAGGATGCATGTACGCATGTATATTGCATACATGCACTTACTGCTTACATGTCTTACTGCTGTCTTTTTTTGCATAAGTGATGTGTAATAACCGTGTTGAAGGAATAAACACAACAGCAACAGTTTTTATTGTTATTATTATAGGAGTGCTTTACCTTACTCAGTAGCATAATATCTATAGCATGTGTGTGACTACCACAGTCAGTTGACAACGTAAAACCAATTTACTCGAAATTCACTCAAAAGCTAAGTGCTGTCTTTGGATTCCATTGAGCCATGTTTATCTGGATTATATTCTTTAAAAAATATGCCAAACATTTGCAAAGGCATTTAACAACAGCATGAAATCTAGTGGTAGATGAAGAATACAGTGTTTTGTCGATGGGTCATTTCTAAAATCATTAGGAAAGTGTAAATAACTGAAATATTTTTTTTTTTACTGTATTACAGTAAACGAGGCTTTGAATAATGTTTGAACAGACTAGTCATTATTTTGAAGTTGAATTATATTATAATCTTTTTTTTTTTTTAACATTTATTGACAGGATAAAAAAACAGGACAAAATTTGAAATTTTAGGCTCCCGAGTGGCACAACATGAGTACACAAATCTCAGGTGATGTTAAACCAAAGCATAACCGGGAGTCCTCTCTCATACTCTCTCCCCTGTCAATCACAGAGATACTAGCTGATCATAGGTATCTGTGAGCTCCTGCATACAAAAGTGGTCAGAAGTGCATTCCTCTGAGTGTGTTACACCACCCCCTGACATTACATGAGTAAGCAGCTGAAAATGAAGCGGTAGCTGGCTTCATGTGACTCAGAGGAAGTATGTGATAGCCTTCAGCCTTCCTGGTTGGTGGCTGTCGTATTATAGGGGAGAGATGTCTGACAGGTGGGAATTGGACACGTCTAAATTAAGGAGAAAATCATAGAGTCTAGTTTGTGGAGAAACCAAACAGAGAAAAGAACTCATTTTTATGCAGTAAACAAAACCGAAAAATTCTGTCTTCGATTTTTTATTTTTGCAACGTTCTTCCTCTGTCCATGTGAGTTTCCCTCTTGGTTTTCTGTTTTAAGTTTTCCTCCCACATCCCAAAAACATCCCAATAAATTAATTGACTACTGTGTGTGAATGTAAGTGTATATACAATAGACTGGTGTCCCATTAATGATATAGTCATGCATTGCCTTCAGTTTTCCTGGAATCAGCCCAAATCCTCCACAACCATAAACAGGAAAAAAGCACTGACGGAAGACATACAGTAGGAATGAATGTCATGGTATTTTTCACAACAAATAAAAAACAAGATAAAAATGTCAAAAGCAATCAACTGGACAAAAGTGACACAGACCTGCGTGACTGCGTGACTAAATTTAATTGACTTGTATGCAGAATAATAAATGTGCTCACCAGAATAATGTTATGAAAATTGCTCACTTTTTTTTTAGAAAGGAACTTGTGCATGTTAGAGACCCAGTCACAGCTGTGTGATAGGAGAAGGGCTTAGTAAGCTCTTTTGCAAAGCCATCTGGTGTTACATCTAAGAAGGAATTAAAACTTAGGCAAAAAAAAACATATTAGGTTCATTTGGGGTGGAGAAGAGACTTAAACCTGTGTGATTACTGAGACATTAGGTTTAGGACTAAAATTGTACATTGTATTGTTTAAATCAAGTCATAAGTCAGTTAAATATGACTGTTAAAAAGACATTTATCTGATAAAAGGCAGAAACTACAACTGACTACAGCTGACCAAATGAACAATGTTAATCTTCATATTCTACGGATGCATGGAATAGAAATTCAAATAAATTTTTTTGCAGTAATTCAAAATCAAACTTAGTATGACAGTTATGGCAGGAATTGTGCTTATATATATATAACTCAGTTTTATAAAATATCAACTACATCAAGTTATTGTTTCACACTGAAATTCTGGAAAATTTAAAGCATAGCTTGGCTATTAAATGTGTACACATTACACAGTACAAGTGGTACACCAGTCTAATACTTGGTAGGTCCCCAAGCTTGTGGAAATATTCTGTAGGCAATGAACGCCATAATTTCCTTTAAAGACTGCACAAACGGTTCCAGGGACTGCCATTTCAGAAAAAAGGCAAGAGAGTGTCACACCTAGTACTGACGTCTTTTAGTTTATTACTGTTTACTGCACATTGTGGTCTTTTTTATTTTGTGTACAAATAAATAAATCTTATTATATTTGAAGGCAACATTTTCTTTTTAATTTTTTTAGTCGGTCATCACAGAGTAGCAGCTACATGCAGAGAGTGAAGGCTAGCACACGCTTCTTACAAGACATGCAAGCCTTTTCGATCCATCTCCGGTGTCACAGAGCAGCTGAACACACTCAAACGAAATATCCTCTACCACATACATAACCTCCTATAACTGATTAATGTCATGCTGATTGACAGGGGAGAACGCAGTGTCCTCTCTTTCACCAGCGGTTCTCACTTGGACTCCTGGCCATTATCGAGATTCGAACTTGCATTGTTCTGAATGCTAGCCTGGTCTGTCATTTCTTTCATTTTCTAATTTCACCTTTGTACATACATGCTAACTGACTGTCTGATTTCCTGTGCGGTAGTTAAATAGGTTAGCAGGCTGACCTTCAGAGCAGGTCACATAAGAAAAGATTCCAGGCTCAGGACTATTTTAGAGATACAGAAGAGCATGCTTGACAGGTGATTGACGATCTCACCAGTAGAATGAAACAGCTCCACCATCCCACACCTCGTACCTCTCATTCAGACCGTTGATATTAACCTGCAAATGATTTCATCGTCTGTGTAGCAGCCTGAACTATGGATTTTGTATGTACGCTTTATTTATGAGTGTATGTTTGTTTGCTTCTCATCTAAAACTGAGTCATTTGCTTGCCATTTGTCATCTGATGTACGTGCAGGTGTTCTGCTTAACAGCGATTTTAATCAGTCCTCTACAGTCATATAAATCTTGTGGTCCACGTGCAGTGCGTGTTCATATTTTTTTCTTACGTTTTTTAAGCACGTTTGCTCTGGGACCTACAATGTTATCAAACATTATGTGATAAATATCAGAATATGGTGTTCAGTTTTAGTCCTTTGCCTCCGAATACACATACCACAACTAACCTTTAAAATGTTCCCAGCAGACCTCTTATACCTCAAGTCCAGCCTAATTAACCCAGAAAAGGGGCTTAATCGTGTTTCTGGACTTCTGATTCGAATACCAATGTTGGCAAAATACTGAGCCGCCATAACAAACCAGATATCACCAGCTCCAGGTCAGGAACATTGAACTCACATCAAACTAATTTAGTGCTTATTAATTATTCATGACAGCCCTATATAATGAGTAAGAACAGATCTAAACGCTTGACTGATGATGAAGCTATAGTACAGTGAGGGGTAGTAGGTATTCAGACCACATTTTATTATGTAATATAGTTCCAGGGCATGTATCCGCTTCAGATTGAAATTACACAATCTCTTTTGACTTTTAAATTAAAAAGTAAAAAGTATGTGTAAGAATGTGTAAGGGGCAGCCGTGGGCTAGTGGTTAGGGAACCGGTCTCGTGACCGGAAGGTCGCGAGTTCGAACCCCCCCCCCCCCCCCCCCCC
>JAOVVF010000036.1:26982350-26993121 GCA_028565595.1 Duopalatinus emarginatus | reverse complement strand
GGCAAGTGTGTTCACTGCCCCCTAGTGTTCACTAGTGTGTGTGTTTCACTGCACGGATGGGTTAAATGCGGAGGTCAGATTCCTCTGTGTGCAAACACAGTAGGCAAATAGTTCACTTTCATCTTTCATCAACAGGCCAAATCAGACAGACAAATCCAGAAACACCAGGCAGTAATCATGGTCTAGGTAAGCAAGAATCAGGTGATGTAAAAACAACAGAGACTAGGCTAGGTAAAGGTCAACCCGAAGGTAAGCAGGCTATGGTTTAATACAGGCATACTACAAAGCCAACGCTCAACAACACAGTGCAAAAGCTATGAACCATGGTGATACTTCACAAAGGGTTCTGACCCACAAAGTGCGCTTTGTTTAACTAGTGTGATCATGCCATACCAGGCCTGTTTAAACAGGTGGGCTTGGGTGTGTTTTAGTTGGACGTGGGCACAGTATACATCTAGTTAGGGAGCTAACCATGCCCAAGCACGGACTGACGTCAATTAATCAACTGTCCAATTAAACAAAAATCTTCTTATACATGCAGGTAATACATGCACCAATTACTGCAGTGCATAATCATTCAATCTGTAAGGGGTCTATGTCAGTGCACCCAAAACGATTAAAAAAAAATCCACAAAGTATGTATAACCATAATTGTGCAAACAAAATTTTGCTGTGCAAGCGTGACTTTCTCCAACACGAAAGATGTGTTGTGATAACATAAGCATGCACAGGATAAAGCACAGTGTGATCGCAAGCTAGCGAGGGAGTGAGAAGGGGGTACAATTGTGCTTGGTCACAGTATAAGGCAACCGTGATGAGTATAAGATTACCCTTAGGTGTGTTTGTGTGTGTGTGTGTGTGTGTGGGCCTGTCTAGGATGTTTCCTTGCTTTCCATCCAATGACTGTTGGGATAGATTCTAGCACCTCGTATGGCCCAGTAGTAGGATAAGCAGATTAGGTAATGAATTAATGAACTCTCTGAATGGATGGATGGATAGATGGAAGAGCTTTCTAGTAGTTTTTTTAAATATTTAAAATTTTTATCCTTTCATTTTGTAATTTACTTGGAGGAAGTATGTGCTCCACTTATGAAAGAGAACATTTCTTTTTCTGATTGCCTTCTTGTCATTTTGGTACTAAAAGTGGTTGAAATTATGTTGAGAACGTTTTTAAATCGTCCCAGGGGAGTCAGGCTGTGCTGCCGATGTTTGGTCGGTGGATGAATTAACGTCATGCTTGTCACAAGTGAAGCGCTAAATATAAACTTGAGCATTCTGGCAGTCTGATGTTCAAGATGTTGTACCTGGTAATGCATTGACACCTTTATCACAGGGCCAAAAGTATCTGTTTTTGTCAACCTTCACTTCTCATATGTCACTACTGGAGTTATTATAGTATTTCTGCAAGAGATGCACTGTCATAGAACTTTGTCTGAAATGTCTGCTCTTTTAGAAATGTTATGCACTACACTGCAATTTTACAACCTGTCATGTCAAACCTTTTTGTGGGTTTGTCCATCGTCACCCAGGTTTTTTTTCTCTCTCAGGCTATATTTTAGCCTGAACATCTTCAGTTTTTTTTTTTTTTTTTGTGTGTGTGTGTAGAAAGCATTAACACCAGACACATCAGTCTAGAGAGGTGTGAAAAACCGGACAGCCGGATGAAACAGCTGTAAAGGAAGTAAAAACTCATTTGTTTTGCAAGACAGTAGCAATTGGATGTTCTCTGTTTTCTGCTTTCACTTTAAGAAATGGTCCGACAATAAACCCCAGAAAATACAATAACAATACATCCTGGCTAGACTGATGAAGATGTCCAGTGTAAATATTCTAAAACATACTTTTACAAAACTGTGTAGTAGTAGAAAAGATTTATGTGCAGTAATGAAGGGGCCATAAGCACTTACTGTCATGTTATTTCTGCATTTTTATTGTCAACAGCCTCATGAAATTTGCAGCACGCAAAACCTCGCCTTCTATATAAGCCACATGAGTGAATGGGTCAAACTAATCTATATCTGCCGGCAGATATTTTTATAACCACAGGATCTAAATGACCAGACTTACACCAATAGGTTTTGTAGCACACATACACACTCACACACTGACACATGTAAGTACACTGTACTTAAACCTAGTTTTCAGAGAGGAAAGAAGATGTAGAGAGGTAGCGAGACAACAGAATCATACAAGTCGATCTGGAGACAGAGAGAGACCGAGAAAACAGATAGAGACTTGCATCAGTGAACACTTCGAGCATATTAAGTAGCTGTGCATCTGAGCTCACTGAACTGGATCGGCTGAAGGGGCTGGAGGTTAACAATGTTTGGGGTGAGTGTGAAAAAGTCAGACATTTCCGTGTGGCATAAACCGCGGTTTTCCGTGCGCAATTACTCACTACAAACGGCTGTCATTGCGGTCAATATTCACTGCTGTGCAATCACAATATGTCACTCTGTGGTTGTTTATTAACACCAAGTGACAGAGGAAAAGAGAGTGCCGAGCAGCTGTTCATTAAAATTCATTCGTGTCGACGTTTCGGACCTGCAGCTGATTGCTAAATGTGCACATCTTAAGCCCCTGGCCAAGATTAAGCATTTGACGGTCCATGTGTCTCATTAAAGATGGTTTTAATTATAGGAATTTTACAGGATAAATGCGTACAGATTGCAGCATCGGACAGAAACTCCACTTGTTTATCACCTTTTTAGAACAAACCGTCCAGCGCCATAATTTGTTGCTCTACGGACTACTTTACTGCAGTGGTTTCCCTTCCTTTTTTTTACTGTTAGGGGTGGTATAACTGCCTCATAGCACCAAGGTTTCTAGTTCGATCTTAATTTTTACCCTATGCCTGGAGCATCAGTTTATTCTCATGTGGGTTTCTGCTGGGTTCTTCTGTCCAAAAACATGCAAGTAGGTGAACTGGTAACTCTGAATTGCTGGTCAGAATAAGTGTGTGAATTCGTGAGTGTATTGCTTCTCCCAATATTCCCATAACCCTGATCATACCAAATACACTAAAGTACCAAAATAACTGGTGCTCCAGTCTTACAGCTGGTACATTCCACACAGGGCATGGACTCAAGCGGTTGTGGAAATATTCTGTAGACAATGAACACCATACTTCCTGCAGAATAATTCTGTTGCAACCCGATGTGTAGGATTTCTGTGTTCCACAGTGTGTTGCACTGCATCCCAGATGTGTTCAGTATTGTTAAGATCTGGTGACTTAAGTGGGAATGAAATAAAAACAAACATAGACGAATGTCCCTCTAACAATAATTTAGCATCTCTAGACGTGTGTGGCTTCGCATTGTCCTGTTGGAAGAGGTCAAACCCAACAGAATGAATGCAGGACATGAACAGTGTAACTGGACAGTAAGGAGACACACGTAGTGATCACTTGTCAGAGACGTACCTGGGATCCCATCGAACACCATACCATTATGGAGCCACCACCAATCTGTACTTGTTTAACAGTCTGTACCAGTCTTTCTGGCACTTCAGAGTATATATGAACATTTCCCTCTTGTTTCCACGTTGCTGTCTTCGCTTACTGTGTCACATATTTGACAGTCAGGAGCATCGAGTGCTGTAGCATGCCAAAGAGAGACATGGCATGACGAAACCTGTTACATCCTCCTTCCTTTTTATGTTTTTTTGCCGCTTGGGACCGTCATGAATAGTTCATAAACGACACGGAAAGCCCTCTGGCACTGCTGAGACTTTTTTACATGCTTTTGCTCTGTTCCTGTTGGCACCAATTTTACACACACTTCTTGAACAAAGTATTATGATGACCTGTGAGCAGAGGAAAGCTATCTCCACTAAGCGAGGTCCTGTGGAGAGAGAGAGCAGCCCTCCCACTGGGCGACTGTGTGTATGAGAGAGCAAGAAAGAAAATAGAATGGCTGAGGGCAAATGTGGTGAAGATGGCAATACCTGTGAGCAGCTTGAGAGAAAAAGGCCCTTGAGAGAAAGGGGAAGAAAGAGTTGCTGATGGGCACTCTGTAACAGCCTGGGTTCTCCCGGGTGTAAGACTGTACATACTTCAAATACAAATGCAACATGTAGCAGGAAATCAGCCTAGTGCTATGCCTGCAATGCCTACTTTTCTTGTAATTAATAATATGCAAATATTTGGGGTCAGCTGTGGCCTTATGATTAGGGAACCAGTCTTGATTGGGTTTGATTCCCACATAGGGCAAGACACGACTGAAGTGCCCTTGAGCAAGGTACCTAATCCACCCAACTTCTTACTGGCACCGTAGTTTGGGGCTGCCTTCCTCTCTAGGCAGGTCTGTTCACTGCCCCTAGTGTTGTGAGTCAGTGAATGAGTTAAACGAGTGAATTTGTTGTGACTCACATGACCCTGGCAGTGGAGACCCTTTTCCCCGACATTATAATGCCCATTTTCCCTGACCTTGTTTTGACAACATTATGCAATGTCACAACATTTATTTCCGTCCAAAGCTGTGTTCATTTTTAGCCGAGATCTTGTTGCTGAGAGAGACTAACCGCTCCATAAAGTCCATCATATTTCTGTGGGACAAAGGTCAGAACTCTGTGGTGACCAATTAATATGTGAAAATGATTCCTCATACTCCCTGAATCACTATATTTAAACACGAGAGATCTTGGCAATGTCGTCCCCATCGGGAAAGGGAAAAAGACCGTTGATGTTATAAACTGCACATTCAGTACATTTAGATACTCAGCTGACACTGCTGAACCTCGACCTGACCAACTGCCTCCAGAGGCACCAAATCCAAATGGCCACTTTTTTTCGCCCAGGCAGTACAGTTTATCAGATCCACAAAAATTAATCTTGATACTGATCTCATGCGCAACTCATTTAATTTTAATTCCACTCAAAAACGAATTACCACTTTTGAGCAACCAACTTTTTAAGTGCATCTTAGTAAGACATATAAGCCCGTGTCCTGTTGATTTGTTTACCTTGTTAACTATTCATTTAGCTTCATAGAGTTAAAATTGCAACAAGCACAAATAAAAAAGGCTAAAAGTAAGTACAGGCAGGGTGTATGTGATGCATAAAGTCATTTCGGGTAAAATATAATGCAAAGGGTGAGAAATGTGCACCACTGTGGCTTTTTTCCAAAGCAGAAAGATATGAGAAAAAAAGAAATATGTTTTCAGGTGTCTGACTTTTAAGACTAGATTCAGGTCTTTTGAGATGTGGTTGGGGTTAAATTTAGCTGAAGCCTGGCAATGCTGGTTAAAGATCTTAGCTCTTCTGTCTGCACCTCATACTCCATGATGGAAAACACTCCGGCTGTATTGAAGACAGTTAAAGAAAGATATGTGTACAACCTCTCAGAAAAAGCTTCCATGCAGTATGCTGGACGGCTATGCGTAGTTTACTCACAGATCACCTGTCATGGGGTTCACTACAACTTAAGTGTTACAGCCTCTGAAATATTAATTTTGTCTTGAGGCTATCATTACTATCCTACCATACCATCATCTTGCCCCACCAAAATCTATGGTCACAAGCCGTTGCTAAACACAGTAAGAGCATCATTTATGGCATTGTGCAGACACCATTATCCAGAACAACTTACATTTATTTTATTTATACAACTGAGCAGTTAAGGGTTTGATGCCTTGCTGAAGGGCCAAACAGTGGCAGATTGGCAGCATTGAGATGTGAACTTATAACCTTCTTGGCCAAAAATTTTAACCAAGTAATTTTCACTACTTATTTCTGCTAGTTTAATTTTTGGTCAAACTCTAAACTCTAAATTTGGATTTATTAATAAAATTTAGCAATTTTACTACCCTTATTATCTGTCACTTGTTAGTGATGGATATCCTGATCATAAGATCTGTCTCCTTTGTTGACTTCCTTAATTTGGAAGTCTTGTTTTCAAGGTTTTTTTGCTACCCTGGTGAGTGTAAGGACATTTTGAAGACTGATAGCCGGAATGAGAGTAGGCAGAGCTGTATTATCTGGGTCGCTGTCCGTGCTTTTCAGCATGGCACTCTTATCAAAATAAAAACAAAAGGAAACAATATCACACACACACACACACACACACACACACACACACACACACACACACACACACAGAGGCTCAGTGGGACTCTGTCTGAGAAAGGTTTATTCGATCAGTTCAGCTCTGCACTGATACTCCGTCTTTCAGGCTTTCAGCCGTTCACTGCGAGGCACACAGCGTACAAGCACGTTATCATTAATCACACACACAGGTTTAACCACTCGTCCATTGCCCTCTCTTTCTCTGCAGTTCCTCCTCCTAGTCACAGCTCGTACTTGACCATGCCATGGCTCTCACACTTTTTTCAATTCAATTCCATTCGATTAAATTCAATTCAATTTTATTTGTATAGCGCATTGTCCCAAAGCAGCTTTACAAAAATAATGGAAATGGTTATACATTTATAGAAATTTCCATTATGAAATTATGCATGATGAGCAAGCCGGGGTGGCTGTGGCAAGGTTAAACTCTCTGGGATAACAAGAGGAAGAAACCTTGAGAGGAACCAGACTCATAACGGGAACCCATCCTCATTTGAATAGACACAGATTTGAATAAATAATTGCTGCTTTGGCCTTTAAAATTGAAGATATCATCAAATAGCCTGCACCTTTTGATCGAAGTAGGCCTGGCAGATAATAAGAGACTAGGAGTTCGCTAAGGTACTGTGGCATGAGACCGTTCAGTGCTTTATAAGTCAGGAGTAGTATTTTATAGTCACTGCGAAATTTGACCGTAAGCGAGTGCAGTGTGGCTAAGACAGGGGTGATCTGTTCATATTTTCTTGTTCTGTTAAGGATTCTGGCTGCTGCATTCTGGAGTAACTGTAGTTTGTTTATGCACCTACTGGAACAACCAGACAACAAGGCATTACAATAATCCAAACTAGAGGTAACAAATGCATGAACCAGTTTTTCTGCATCGTGTAGTGACATCATATTTCTGATCTTAGCAATGTTTCTGAGATGATAGAAGGCTTTTCTGGCGATATTATCTACATGAGCTTTAAAAGAAAGGCTAGAATTAATAATCACGCCAAGGTCTTTAACTGCTGTACATGGTGCAACTAAAGGCTGTTAAACAAGACTGTTCTTCAACAACATTTTCTAGTCTATAAAGGAGAATAGCGTGAGCAATGGTGTCAAAAGCTGCACTTAAGTCAAGCAGCACAAACATGGAGACAAAACCCTGATCAGATGCCAGCAACAGGTCATTCACAACTTTAACCAGCGCTGTCTCTGTGTTATGAGGCCTAAATCCCGACTGACAAATTTAAAAAATGTTATTTCTATGCAGGTATGAATATAACTGCTGCACAAGAACCTTTTCTAGGATCTGGGAGATGAAGGGCAGGTTAGATATTGGTCGGTAATTAGACAGCTGGCAGGGGTCAAGGTTAGGTTTTTTATTATTATTAAATCAAGTGTGATTAACACCTACTGAATCTAGAATGGACACCACTGCATTTCTTTTGGACTATCAAAGTAAATATTAAAATTCCCCACAATTAGAGCTTTGATATTAGCTACTGATATTAGTAGCTTCTACATGTAAGACTATCTTAGACAACCTGTGATAGCCTAAGACCCTAAGATTACCTGCTGTGTCCCGTGCCCTGGCTCCCAGTATACATTGGATTAGTGCTGCTGGTGCCCCTAAAGGCCGAGCTAATTTCACGTGCCTCGTAATAGAGTCTCTTTTTTCTCTTTTAGGTTTCTCAGGTTTTTTAAACAATTCTTGAATTTTTCCATTAAGGCAGTCTAGGTAACATAAAAATAATGCCTACAAGTGTCAAATGATTACCTTCTCATGAATGTTTAATTACTATATTGAGCGGTTCTAATTAATTTGGCCACAACAGCCAGAAAATTCTGATTGCATGTTTCACAGTAATTAAATTTACAGTGGTGCATAATTTGTGCCAAATTAATCCTCTGTGGTATTTGTAACACTGCTGAGTTAAATGACTTGAGCAGAAATGGTCAGCGTCATCTAGTTTCAAATGTACCTACTTTCTTTTATTTTATTTTATACTCATTTTTATTTGCCAGAACCAAAAACTAAATTGCACAACTGAACTGACTTTAATAACAAGTTTGAAATGTTTGCCTGGTCATTAAATGACCCATTTGACTCGCTGTACAGCACTGACGAGCAAAATAGTTTTTCATTTGCATTAGAAGAGCCCATATAACCCATTTATACTAGGGATAAATTATGCTTGTGTCATTAGGAAGCCGATCTTAGGGACAATTTAAGGACAAAAAAGTCTATATAGTAGGGGCAATTTTTTTCCCACACAGTCTGACGATTATATATAAATCATCTAACATCCAATTCTCCCTCACTGAACTGAACATCCTGTCAAATTAACAAATTACAAGCATCAGTTAATTTATTACAACCATCAGACAACCATCTCTCTCACACACACACACATACACACACACACACAAACACACACACAGCTCTCTTACTATTTATGTGAGGAACTGCTATTGACATAATTAATAATGCATCTAATTAAAGTCAGGCTATACCTGTGTGTGTGTGTGTGTGTGTCATAGCCAGCAGATGCCTATCTATCTATCTATCTATCTATCTGTCTGTCTGTCTGTCTGTCTGTCTGTCTGTCTATTTGTCTATTTGTCTATTTATCTATTTATCTGTTTTTCTATCTAGAGAGAGACACACTGAGAGAGAGAGAGAGAGAGAGAGAGAGAGAGAGAGAGAGAATGAGAAAAACCCTGAGCCTAGAACATTATATTGCACTAAACTGAAAAAAGAAATCTGATGATGAATGTCACTCACGAAGACTGCATAACGTTCTACAGTCTATCTATTACAATAACCCATCTCTTCACATCATTATTAGCAATGTAAACTATATTTATGGAAATAAACTGAGCAGAACCTTTTCACATGTTCTGAGATGGTTCTGATTGCAGGCATGCGTGTGTGTGTGTGTGTGTGTGTGTGTGTGTGTGTGTACACAAAGAGTGCAAATAACTGATAGAGGGCAATGTGACAGGGATGAAAATCACTGTTTCATTCATGTTTACACAGTCTAGCCATTTATAAACACTTATCTTCTTAGTCTCAGGTCTGAATAACCTCAGTATAATCTCTGTAATATCAAAAATATTATTTTGTATTTTTACACGGGCAGTGGATTTGTGTGTGGGGGGAATACACACTGGAGACACCACTCCATCACAGGGCACCATGCATACATTCACACACTCGTTTACACGTAGGGGGCTATTAAACATAGCCAGTCCACCCACTGACATGTTTTTAGGAGGCAGAAGGAAACTGGAGAACCTGCAGGAAACACACACAGACATGGAGAGAATATGTGAAACACCATGCAGCCAGTAACACAAGTTAAAAACTCTCGAGCGGCAACCATAGTTGTTGTGCCAACACTTCCCCAGTTAAAGCAATGATTTTAGGAAATGTCAAACCCAGAGAGAACATCGAAGCTAAGCTGTTGAGTAACTGGTTCTGCTCTTCCCTACTTTTGGCCATGATTTGATATTAAATTAACTGCTGAAAAACAATTGTTGGGACTTTTTTCCTCCCTGAGGCATCACTATGTGTGTTGCTTCAGGAAGTATACACCGCTGTTACAGCTGCACTTACATCACTTTTAAGAGATTTGGCAGTGGCTCTCTTGCTCAGATTTTGTGCTGATTGTGTGTGTGTGTGTGTGTGTGTGTGTGTGTGTGTGTTGGAGGGATTTTATATCTTGGTGGTGATCAAATGTCTCCACATGGATAAAAAATTCGGACAGTTTTGACCTTGTGGCAATGTTTTGCTGGTCCCCACTAGGAGAATAACCTTTGTGTATAAAACTTGCAGGTGCTAATAAATAAGGCTAAAATGTCTTCTTACGGTTACTGAGGTCAAGGTTAGATTTAAGTGTAGGCAAAGCATCAAGTAACTGCATTAATAAATGTCAGGGAAAGGTCCTCACAAGGATAATAGGACATATGTGTGAGTGTTTGTGTGTCTATGTGTGTGGGAAGGGAAGGTTGTGGTGTTGAGATGTAAATGTTGCCTGGAGCATCTGTTCTGTGACAGTTTAGTCCTCATTTTTGGAGCTAGAGAACAGAAAAGACATTTTCCATAACAACTCATCCACACACACCTTTCGCTCCTTGTCTCTCGCGTCTCTCTGTTTAAGAAAGTGAAAACGTGATTCTGAGATTAAGATACAGTCACTGAGTGTCTCCCATACTGCCCGATTTAAATCTGTCATTGGTTTATCCTAAGGCTACGGTTTTCTGCACTAGGTGTCTCTCGGTCTCTTCTGGTCCTCTCACTGAAAGACGCTTCCCCAAAGCAGACTGCTGTCAAACGATCGTCTCCCTACAACAGCTGCTCTTGACAAAGCCAATAAATCACTCTCTTAACTCAGCAGTGGGAGTAATACTGCACTGTACCTCGGCCCTGCTTTTACACCACAGGAACATAACACAAGAACAGAGATTTGCTAAGGTTTACTCAACTCGGTCCCTAAGATGTGTCTTAGACTATTATTGTAATGAAATGGGGATGTGTTGGGTTTTGCATTGCTTATTGTGTCTAGTCTGACCTAATTATATGATATATGTCTTGCTATATGTAACCTGTGTTAGTGTTTTCCTTTAGTCTGCTCTTTTATATTTCCTAAATAAATCTTCTTTAATTGTATGGACTAAACTACCTGTATGAAAGAGAACTGAACTGCATGCATGAACATG
>JAOVVF010000036.1:26971925-26982250 GCA_028565595.1 Duopalatinus emarginatus | reverse complement strand
CTAGGCTGCTGAAATGGCATTAAACAAAAACAAACTAAACAAATCTTTGGAATTATGGCAAGACACAAAATGTTTTTTTCCCCCTTTTTAGCAATGAATAAATTTTTGCTGGCTGATTGCCGAAAGTGTTTTTGTATTAGAATGTTACGTTTGTTTATGCAAATGAGGCTTCATCTAGTTAAATATGTGTGCATTTGCATACTTATTGCATATTTATTATTTGCATACTTAACCAAAGATGTAGTCTATGGATGAGGTTAAAATTGTAATATTTATTTCACTGTGGAGATTTTCTCAAGAGACATCCTCTGTTTTATTTTTAGAAACACAAGGGACTGTGTCCATTTTCAGTATAAATGTAACTGAAATCCAACAATTAGCAATATTTTGGTCAATTTCTCAGTAATATCTCATAAGATAGGAATTGGAATGAGCATATTGTTGACGAAAGGACATCTAGAAATAGCAGAATACAGAAAAATAATAATTTGGAAGTTTTTTTTAAAGCAAAGCAAGTTTATACATTGAAGTGCAAGAAACACTGGTACAGATGAGCCTATACAGAATACATAGGCTTGTTGTAGTCTCTGACAGGTGAACGCTATGTGTACCTCCTTTCTGACAAGTTACACTTGTTCATGTCCTGCATTCATTCTAATGGGTTCGGCCCCTTCCAACAGGACAATGCGCCACCACACACGTCTAGAGTGTAATACGTCTAATACCAAATTATGATTAAAGGAACACTCATATTAGAGTTTGGGTTTTGTCATTACCACCTAAATCACCAGATCTCAGTGTTATTGAACACATCTTAGATGCCATGCAACGCACTGTGGAACACAGAAATCCTACACCTCAGAATATTTCTGCAAACTTTTGGAGTCCGTGCCCTATGGGGGACATATAAAGTATCAGACTGTTCTGGTACCTCAGTGTATTTTTATTACAGTGAGTGTGGTTTCAAGAAAATTGTCACTGGCTACTCTGTTAGAAACATTAACACACCTGCATGTTTATGCAAGTTGTCCTGAATGATATATATCACCTGCCATCAGCGAAATGCAAAGAAAAATGTAGATACAGGACAAGAGAGTCAATTACCGTTCATGTCAAACATCACTATGGGAAGAAGTGTGATCTCTATGACTTTGACGCATCAGTTTACACAAAATTGGGCTTTGGTTAGAAATGTCATATTGATAAGAGAGGTCAAAGAAAAAAAAAATTCCAGATTGGTTCAAGCCACCTGGAAGGACAAATGAACTGTATATAATATATAACTGTATATAATTGTTCTTTACGACTGTGGTGAGCAGAAAAGCATCTCAGCAGGCACAAAACATCAAACCTTAAAAAGGATGGGCTACACTATGTACATTTAGCTATGGCTCGATGTAACACTGTGATTCTAAGTCACAGTCACAGATTCTAAGTAAGTTTTACCACTACATTTTTTAATCAGATTTATCCAGCATTATCTTTGCATGAAGAAAAAACTATTGATAGTTGAGATGTCAAAGTATGCTTTAGCCAGAAAAACCCTCTTTTTGGACAAAAGCAACAGCATCCTTGTCTGTGTGCATTGTAAGGTAATCTTAAGTGTCTTGAAAGGTGCCAGAAAATAGCCACAATTACATCCCATTGGTCTTCTCAGACTGTCTAACACGTACAAAACGTCTGGTGTTCTTAGATAAGCATATGCATTTGGTGGCAGAGATGAGTCACAGAGCCCTGCAGTAGATGTTGTACTGGGGATGTGAGTAGCAATTCAGTAATTAAGCAAATTATATGCTGCTTCTCTTCTAAGTATTTCCACCAATTACATAAGTTAAGCTATCTGGCTGTTCTGGAGATCTCATACTGATCTTTTCATTCATTTAGCCATTTATATTTAATGGAATGCACTAACAGATGTGGTTTCAGAGTTCTTCTCACAGATTGCCTGCTGTTTATTCCCCTATAGGAGTTTGTGTCTCATCCTTTCTCCTCAAACTCACAGTGCTCTGCACCGTCAGCAGTCTTTAAAAAGAATTCAATCAGGGTTGTGCTTCGGATCCCTCATCCAAAGTGTCCTTGTCGATTTAGTGAAATGATGAAATATGGCTTGCTGTGTCAATAAATGACAGTTGGGAGCAAGAGTCGTGCCAGAATGCATAATGCCAGCAACAATGAACCCACCAACACAACCTTTGTGACCTTTAGCTAGTTCTGTCTGTTTGGGTTTGTAATTCTTGTGACTCAGACTTGGCCTTTGTGTCAGATAAAGTAATTATAAAGTTCATTCTGTCACCTTTAGGCTCACAGGATGAGAAGTTCTGCATGTCATCCTGAACAGTGGACTGTCTGGTATAATTAGATACAATGCAAGAGATGAATATTAAAGTACACACACTATGCACACTAAAATCAACAAAGCCTGACAACTGTGACTGAATGAAGCAAGATTATTCTGGACTCTGTTCCTGTTTTTAAGAGGCTGTAAATTTGAGTATTGTCTAATGTATATTAAGCCTTAGGCACCCATGCAAAAATTCTTGTACAGTATGAACTCTGACTTTGTTAGCTGAAGGTTCTGTATTCGTTCATTGCTGATACTCCATGGTTGTATTTTCCAATCAATCTATAGGTTGTTACATTTACATTTACATTTATTGCATTTGGCAGACGCTCTTATTCAGAGCGACTTACAAGGTTACTGGTATTACAGGTAGGCCAACGTAGTGTAAGGAGTCTTGCCCAAGGACCCTAATTGGTGTAGCACAGACTAGCTGCCCAGACCAGGAATCGAACCCAGGTCTCTAACATGGGAGCCAATGATGTTACCACTGTACCACACCACACTGTTCTTATACAATGTATATATAATATAAGGACACCGGGTCTAACACATTTGACCATTTAAATTTAAATATATTTTTACTTATCGTGTTGAATTGGTTGAATTTGTTTTTGCAGTTTGCTTTTATGTGTGGTATTTGTGCTCAATGCCAGAAAAAAATCCTGCTTTTTAATTTTGTTTGCGGCCCAAAGCACTTGACACATGATCAGATTGAATTCCCCTTTGCTGTTTGCTTAGCATTTGCTTAGTAACACTGTGAAAAGATGCGTGAATTCAATATTGTGTGTAGATTCTTGTAGATTTTTTTTTATTTTTATTTTTTATAGACAGCATGTTACAAGAAAATATTTAATAACAGGGTGGTGTGATGCAGCCAGATGCAAAAGTATTGTTACTGCTCTAACTGCTCGAATTTATCAGCTCCTCGTTGCATTTAATGTTGTAGACATTCTCCTTATTATTTTTTTCTTTTTTAAATTAATGTGACAAAAATGTAGCTTGTCGTGTTAGTTATAAAAAGAAAATCTTCAAGACTCTTGATGTGACAGAACATTTACTGTTACAAAGTGATGACACTGGAGACTCATTCCATAATGTGAAATAGACAATCGGAATAGACAATTTAAATATTCATGTATACTTATTCTGGTTGGCCAACATAAACAATATTTCAGTAATTATGAGGATACCTGACCATTACAATCAAATGTGCATGTTTGAAAATCCCATTCCACACATAGTCCCTTCTTTTTTATAATAACCTCCAGATTTTTAGAAGGCTTTCTACTAGATTTTAGCAGGTGGTTGTGTGGAGTTCATCCCTAAGAGTATTACTAAGGTCAGAAACTTGTGTTGTGTGATGACGCTTGGGGCACAGCTTGTTTTCCAATTCATACCAGTGGGGTTGAGGTCAGAGCTCTGTTGTAGTTCCTCCACACCAACCTTGGCAAACCATGTCATTATAAACCTTACTTTCTGCCCAGGGGTATTTTCATGTTGAAACAGACCTGTGCCCCTAAGTTCCAATGAAGGAAATGTGTGATTGCAACTCTGTAACAACAGTTTGAGGAAGACCTGCATATGTGTCTAATGGTCAGATGTCCACAAAGTCCAATGCTAAATAATGTATGTGCATTAGGTCTGTATGCATTTACATTTATGGCATCTAGCAGACGCTGCTATAAAGAGCAACTTATAAATGCGCATTAAAAAGTCATTAACTCAGAATATCCAAAGCTGATGTTGGTAGACCGAAAGTCATACTACTTTGAGCTAGGATACCAGCAGAAATGAACTTAAATGTACTTAAATGTACTTCTAAACTATGCAAAACCTGGGAAGATTTATACAATTGTTAAATTATGCAAAACCTGTGAAGAAAAAAAACAAGAGAGTGGGGTCAGTGCTTAATAGATGCTAGGTAGTGCTGAATTAAATTAATGCTCTTGAAAGCAGTGGGTCTTCATTTGGCATTTGAAGACAGCAAGTGATTTTGCTGTTCAAACACTCAACGGGAGTTGATTTCACCACTTCGGTGCCAGGACAGAGAAACGTCTGGATGCTTGCCTTCCATGCGTCCAGGATGATGGTGGGTCAAGTTAGCTATGATGGTCTCTCGGTACGCATCAGCCTTTTACAATTGCCATTAGGTAGGGAAGGGCTAAACCATATTATTTGGCACTGTTGAATGAAATGAGTGAATGTGAACTATTTTGCCTTACTGTGTTTGCACACAGAAGGAATGTGACCTCCGCATTTAACCCATCCATGCAGTGGAACACACACACCAGCAAACACTAGGGGGCAGTGAACACTCTTGCCCAGAGCAGGGGGCACCCAGGGAGCACCCAGGGAGCAGTTAGGGGAGTTAGGTGCCTTGCTCAAGGGCACCTCAGTCGTGCCTTGCCCTGGGTGGGGATTGAACCCGTGACCTTCCGGTCATGAGACCGGTTCCCTAACCACTAGGCTACTGGCAACTACAGCAAGCCAATGAAGGGTACACAGCAAGGAAGTGACATGACTGAACTCAGGAAAGCTGCTCCATTCCTGATCAATTGCAGGGGCTTGATGGCATGCACATGGATTTTGTCTTGAGATGACAAAAACTGAACAAGTATCTGGGTGACCTCCCTAGAAAGAAAATGGTGGAATTATCCAAATGTTGGAAAAGAGAAATACCTTTTAAATAAATCACTGTGAAAATTCAGAATTAACCATGTCAATAAGCATTGGGTTATTAACATTCTGTTAGTGTCTTTACTGTCATGCTGCTCAATAACAGCAAGAAAAACAAATTTCATGCATTTTAGCATCAGAAGTAATTTGTTCAGAGATCACAAACCACGAGAGGAATGAAGCTGTATAGCTGGTGCTAAAATCCTCACAGCCATTTCATCCACACCACATAACCCTCAATCTGTCAATGATAAAGTTTAACAGAAATCACCTTTTGCAAAAAATAACAAGGAATATACTCAAACCTCAGTGGAAACATCGGATTTAATTCTCATAAACTGTTGGCTTAGTCTGAGCTCTGCAAGCAACAATATAAATTATATATTTAGATATCAATATAAAAAAGAAATGTTGTGTATAACCTTGCTGCTGTTGAAAGCCTATAGGCCAGATCAGAATATGTAGGTTGCCTTCAACATTTGTCTTAATATTGCATGCCGTAGTGTAAATAGCAATATACCACATAATTATTTTATCCATATACCCTTATTTATTGCATTATTTATTACGCGGTGTCAATTGCACTATGCACAATTGCACAACTTTTCATATTTGCACTCATATATTGCACATTACTTTTCATATCTGCACAGTTTTTCATTTGCACAGTTTTTACATTTGCACAGTTTTTACATTTGCACTTTTGCAGTCTGTACATTGCTACTATTTGCACTGGTAGATGCTAACTGCATTTCGTTGCCTTGTACTTGTACCGAGCAATGACAATAAAGTTGAATCTATGTATCTATGTATCTATGTATATATCTATCTATCTATCTATCTATCTATAATTGCACAGAAAGAAGTTATTAATACAGCAGAATATGTTAAAGTGACCATAGCAACAGTCACATAATGATAGCCTTAAATGTACCTATCCGTAATTATGCTTTCTCCATTAGAACACTGATTACATTGATTGATTAACATCGATTGTCAGACAGTTTAGTCTGAATGGGCAATAACTTCAGATATCCAGTGTACACCATAACAATTAGCCGTAACAGTAAACCCACCTGCCTAAACAGCTCCCAAAACATCAAAGACCCATCAAAGCATGGGCTCCGCAAGAGCTCTGAAGATGTTCTGTGGTATCTAATACCAAAACATTACCAACAAATCCTTCAGTAGATCTTCTGTAGAATCATACCAGATGGATTATGCTTCATCCACCACACACATCTGTGAGCCTTGGGCTTCTATGACCCTGTTGCTGGTTTACCGGCTGTTCTACTTTGGACCACTTTTAGTAGGTACTAACCACCGCAGCACCCAATAAGACCTAATATTTAGTAAAGGCTCTGACCCAGTCATCTAACCTTCACAATTTGGCCCTTCTTAAAGTCACTCAGGTCCTTATACTTCCCATGCTTCCAAAGCTTGAGCTTTGAGAACATTTTTTTTTATCATTTTATTTTGCATTAACTACGTTACAACATACAGCTTTCCACATACCATGTAGTACACTATATAGCCAGTAGAATACCATTGAGGATTCATCTTGCGATTAACCTCAGTGTCTGATTAATCTGAAATGCCGGTATTCTACTTTTTTTTGCCCTGAAATGAAAAGTGCAACTGACCTCACACACCAGTGAACACTAGGGGGCAGTGAACACACTCGCCCAGAGTAGGGGCACTATTACAGATACTGCTACTAAAAATATACTATACTATACATGAGTGGACATAAGGTAATTTACAGATGTACAGGTGTATCAGCAGGTTAAGACGTCGGATTTCTGATTTGAAGGTTATGCGTTTAAATCCCTCTACCACCAAACTGCCACTGCTGGGCTCTTAAGCATGGCCCTAAACCCTCAAATGCTTACTTGGAAGAATTAAATAAATGTAAGTCATGCTGGATAAGGCCGTTTGCCAGATGCCGTAAATGTAATACCTAACGTCGACATTCTTTGGTTGCCCAGAAAATCACTCTGCGCAAAAGCTGATGATAACATATGGTGAGCTAATTTGCTATTTACTATAACTGCATTAATAAAGGCTGGGTGAAAATATTCCGGAGCATATTGTGTTTGCAACAAAACATCAGTAAGTCGTTGGCCAAGGTTTTTGCTGCAAGATTATTTTCTGTTGATTGCACTAAACCCTTTTCTTTCTGTATTGTCAGTGTTTCTACATACCGTCTTCCTCATTTTAAAGGCAGCACATTGTCAGCGTGTACTAAACAATAAACCTACTCACAGCCAAAAAAACACCAATAGTATGTAGTGCAGCTTGTGGTGTGATTTGGAATTTTGCACCACAGTGAATCACATTACTATTAAGCATGTCTACATACCGAATTAAAACTACTGTTGTGCACAAAAAAGTAGTAGCGTTTCTTGATTACTTGTTCAGTAGAACTTGTTCAAACTAAGAATAAAAAATACAATCTGCTCTGTCTGAGTCACAAATTCTAGAGGACAGCTGACACACATCACACACACACACACACAGACACAGACACACACACACACCTGTGGATCAGCAGTAATAACCTAGAGCAGACATCCCGGAGCCAGGGCCTCTACATCAGAGATGCCTAAAAGTGTGAGAATGGATCACTGACCTGACTTTACAGCTAGCCTGTTTTCCTGCATATGCCCACACACACTTTGTTTTTAATTTTCTGAGGAACAGGTGCCACAAATAGATGTGGCTGTCAGCTCTTGTACCGGGGCGCTCTGTATTCATACGGAGCGGAGAGCCATTACAGAAAGTATTTACGGAAAATTGTAACATCAGCTGTAAGCATACACTTTTTTTTTAAAATGTCTTAATGTGGCTCAGTAGGAAGTGGCAGGACATGATTTCTCTAAATTGAAGGTCAGTGTGGGAAGATGAGCTGGAAATTATACAAAAATTGCAGGCAAGGGTGGAGCAGGCATCTTTTTTCTAATGGTTAGGATTTGGGCATCCTAGTCTTCATTGCAGCATGACTGGGAAACACACTCACACACACACACACACACACACACACGCACACGGCACTGCTAATATGATGGGTCATTTTTGCAGCTGCAGAATATTTTTATCTATACCCTTAAAGTCCACTTAAAGCTGACTGTCTGTCTCGTTTCTCACACATTCCCCCCTCCTTTCTCCATAAAAAAAAGTTCAGGGTCTGCTTTTTGCGCCTGTTACTGGAGACTGATACTAGAACCAGATTTCCTAATGCAGGTCTGCCACATACCATCACAGTCACAGCTTTTGAGTGGAACAATCAAAGAGCGGTAAAGAGCGCTCTGAAAGGTGCACATATTCTTTTCATAAGGTAGATGATGATTTTTACACATGCTAGACTGATCATCAATGCACAGCCTGTGGGGCGATGAAGATATTTTTAAACTGTAAATCATTTTTGAGTGAAAATCATGGCCTCGAATGTCATTTAAAATAGATGAGGTGTCAAAGTGTACTTGCATAATTTCCTTTCGTTGTGCAAGCTGTTCTTTGAAGTGTTCCTGATGATACCATTAGTCTGTGTAGTAAACACACGGCATGTGTGGGGTGCTGAGGCGTACCTGCAACTACTCAAAGAGCAAAAGCTTTTTTAAATGTACCATCACGTTATTCCATGCACTAATATTTAATGACGTTGACACAGTGCCAGAACTGCTAGGTACAGATTTATGAATGATGACTGAGATTTTTTGAAAACAATAAAGTCCCAGAAAAACTGCTGCACCAGTCTAATACTTGGTAGGAGCATAGGACTGCAGAAATACAGCACGGCATGGACTACGCAATTTTTCGAAAATACTCTGTAGGCAATATACTTGTCCACATTTCTGAAATATGGGTGACTTGGGTAAGAATGGCAAAACCCCAAACTTAGATGAGTGTTCCTCTAACCATAATTTGGCGTCTCTAGACGTGTGTGTTGGCTCATTGTCCTGTTAGAAGAGGCTAAACCCATCAGAATAAATGCAGGACATTAACACATCAGAAAGAAGGCACACATAGCGCTCACATGCCAGAGACGTTCGTAGACATACAAGGGGTCCCATGGAATGCCAGCTAAACAAACCTTTTATCTTTATCAAGCTTCCATATATGTCTGTCGTTTTATGCACACTGTATGCAACCAATAAAGTAAATATGTGCCGTTGATATGTTTTTTGCATAGGCTTATCTGTACCAGGTTTTCTGGCACGTCAGCATATAGACTTATTAATATGTATAATTGTAGGTTCTGGGGTGGCAGTAGGATTATTACACTTCCTGACATGTTGATATACCCAGCTCCTTGCCCCTTTTCCCCATTTCCACTTTCTACTTACAGTCCTTGAAGTCGTCCCTGTTTCACCGTATTTTCTGGCCACTTGACAAGTTGTCACAGGGACATTTTAGGCCATTGGCTCACCTTTATATCCTGGCTTGGCATTGTTCCTGAAAAAAAAAAAGGCCTCTATTCAATGAGATCCACAATAGCCTTGTCCAAATGGCAGGTACCTGGGGTGCTTTAGCAGGGTCCACTGCCTCTTTCCTCTCCACTCCACACCATCTGTGCACCAGTGGCTCGGGCCATCCTCAGAAAACTCAGCCAAGCAGGAGCTGAAGCCAAGCACCAGGACCTCGGCCCATGCCTGGGCATCTCACTGTCTGCTTGAATCAGAGTATCTCAGAGGAAACCACAAGCCAGCTGGTGCTTTCAAGATCGTTGTTGTTCCACAGAGGTTAATTTCTTACTGATTAACACTGAGGGCTGAAGAGGCTTATGCGATCATGTATTGTCGGCAGTGAAATGAATTGGAGTTGAGTTTAGTTATGAGCTGTGCTACAAATGACAGCAAAATATACTGAACAAAAATATAAACGCAACGCTTTTGTTTTTGCTCCTATTTTTCATGAGCTGATATCAAACTGTTTTGTGGTCAGCATAAGGCAATAATCATGCTTTCTAATCAGCATCTGGATATGCTACACCTGTGAGGTGGATGGATTATCTCAGCAAAGGAGAAGTGCTCACTAACACAGATTTAGACCAATTTGTGAACAATATTTGACAAAAGGCCTTCTGTATACATAGAAAAAAGTCTTAGCTCTTTAAGTTCAGCTTATAAAAAAATGGGAGCAAAAACAAAATTGATGTGTTTATAATAGGGCTGTCAAACGATAATTTTTTTAAATCGCGATTAATCTCAGAATTGCGTATAGTTAATCGTGATTAATCGCATTTTTAAAAATCTATGTAAATGAATAAGGCTTTAAAGTGAAATGTTACAATTAAAATGGTGAACAC
>JAOVVF010000036.1:26948663-26962910 GCA_028565595.1 Duopalatinus emarginatus | reverse complement strand
TATATATATATATATATATGTGTGTGTGTGTGTGTGTGTGTGTGTGTGTGTGTGTGTGTGTGTGTGTGTGTGTTTTCTCTCTCTATTTTGCACATTATTCTCAGAATTATTCCTTGTAAATCACCTACTACAAGCCCACCAACTAAACTCGTAATTTACCCCACTGCTCATGCAAATTAACACTCATTATTTAGGATTTTACTCATTTTCACAAAATGAATGTTAGTTGCTCAGCTACTACTTCTCCATCTCAGTGGATTTAGTCCTGCAGAGATCTTAGAGCTTCCATAAATCATCTCTAGACCTCCCGACTTCTCCTAGACTTCTGCAGTCATACAAAACCTCTTGTTAGGGGAAAAGTAGATTCCTTTATAACCATATTGTACTCTCGATTTTAATCTAACGTGATTTTCCCTGTCTGGTGGTTGAGTCACTGTAGGATATAAGCAGGATGATTAAAGGGTTTCCATCTTATAAAAACTGCAAACTGAGCCTGCAATTCGCATGTGGTGGCCATTGATTGCTTTCTACGATTTCAGAGTAATCATTTCACAGTATAACGCATTAGAAGGATCCACTTAGGCAGACTTTGAACTTGCTCTTATTACAGAGTCACATTGCTGCTTAAATGGAGTTATCCTTTACTCTGCACCTGGTCAGCTGATTGTGAAAGGGGTCTGGTGGCATTTCCTAGGGGAAGAAGCTACCGGGCAAGGTGACAATTCAACACGGAGGCAGATGCATTGTGAAGCTGCGAGGCGCGTTCTTTTACATACGCTTATCGCAACCAAACAGCAGCATTAAGCCCAGAAAAGAGCCTAGCATTAGCATCTAGCATCTCACTCTACCTGATCTCTGCTCCTCACCAGTGGGTATTTGCTGCGTGCATGTTGCATGAGCTGCCAGATTTATTCTGCTACAGAAAAATGGCAAGGCACTATCCACTGCACTGCAGTATATGGATCTGAGACCACACTGTAAGCCATTCATGACCACACCTTACTTCTGTCTAGTCATGTGTGCTATTCAGTAATGACTGGTCATGATATTAAATACGAGAGCGAAAAAATTTGCTGTGTATCAGTAACTGTAAATGTATGCCAATGATTACTTCTGGTTCCTCCAAATATAGTTACAGTATTTCCAGATATATGTTGTGCATCCACTATTGTATTTCACATACTCCTTCTCAGTTACTGTTAATGACGTGTTATGGATGTATCAGCAAAGCAGGCTTAAATGAAATACTAGTATGTCAGTAGTAGTAACACTAGTTTGATAGCTTGTATGCACTGGTATGATACGCTCTACTTACAATCACTTTTGTTAACAGCATATAATACTGATTATATATGTCTTATTTTAATCCATGTGAAACATGGCCACCTTTCAAGTATTATTGTTGTCAGTGCAGTTAGCAGAATTATATCACACACAAGTGAATGACTATCATTATTACCGATCGTGTTATGTAGCACAGGCAGCCATGGCCTAGTGGTTAGGGAACCTGTCTCGTGACCGGAAGGTCGCAGGTTCGATCCCCACCCACGGCAAGACGCGGCTGAGGTGCCCTTGAGCAAGGCACCTAACTCCCCCAATCTGCTCCCTGGGCACCATGGTTTGTGGCTGCCCCCTACTCTGGGCAAGTGTGTTTACTGCCCCCTAGTGTTCACTGGTGTGTGTGTTTCACTGCACAGATGGGTTAAATGCGGAGGTCACAATCATTCTGTGTGCAAAAACACAGTAAGGCAAAAATCGTTTACTTTCTTTCATCTTTCTTGGTGGTACATTAGGTATGGCTTTTTTTTCTTTTTTTTTTGTGTGTCTTTTATGTCTGATGAGGATCCTATTTAGAAACATATACAGGTAGCCACCAGGCATCATTTTTGCCCCAACCTTACCCAACAATTAGTTTTAAAAAGGCCTGGCTACTCGTCTGTTATAATGTAGACTGCAATCGAACTGTGAATAAAAACTGACAGGACTGTTTTTTTTTTCTTTTCTTTTTTTAATAATTTTTTTTATAACATAGGTTTAAGTCCACATTCACCTAGCTTGCTTTTGTATTGCTCTTGCTCTTTGGTATTAAATGAATTAATGAACCCTGTTTAAACTCTTTCTAAGTCAGCTGAATACTTTTCAATATCAGAGGTACCTGCCTTGTCTGGTTGCTTGTGTTTCATTGTATTTCTGTGTCTGTGTGGGAGTGTGGATGCACAATTGTATTGGACACGGGGTACGCTATTCAACATGCCTTATCAGCTCATTGCAGAGTTAGTGGCGTTAAGCTCCTGTAGTGTCCTAATAAATATCACTTTGCTGATGTGCAGCACCAAGGCCAGCCGTATTGAATCCTAGCATCAGGGAGGCAGTGAGCTTTGGTCAAACCCTTTACTTTTTGTCTCACTCTCCACAGTGTGGTTCTCTGCTGTTGCTCTTAATAGCACAGACATTACAAATCTGTTAAAGCTAAATAAATGAAGTGCCTGGCATGCCTGCGGGAAAACAGCCTGCATAATGAATGGTATAAAATGGACACAATTGACTGTCTCGCTTCAGACAGAGTAGCCAAATTATTGTTCTCGATGTAAAACCAATTCTGCAGATCTAATAGGGGTGGGTGCACAAGTCATTTAACCGAAAAGTGATTTTGAGCAGGGATGCGGTGTAATGGATCGTTTGCTTCTCATGTATTCCTCAGGTCGGATGATGACAAAAAGGAAGTGTTTCCATGGTGTTGTTAAGGCACCTGGTTAATTGATTGCTGTGATTTGTTGTCTCGGCATTAGCCTCGAATGAATTCAAACTGGTTTATCAGGATTGTTGCCCTTAATCAAGTGCAAAGAAATGGATTAGAGTGAAGCCACAGTCAAACAAGGTATTACTGAGGTTTAGCATAAGAGCATTGAGCTACACTCTCCTCCATTTGTCTGTAAGCTCAGCTTGCGTGCATGTTCACTTGTACTCACTTGTGAAGCATAGACACTGTGTCTATAATAGTGCCATCACACAACAGCTGTAAGTTTTAATACTGACTCATTCTCAGGAGCATGGCTGGCTTGGCTGCATTTTAATGGTGTCTGTACATATACAAGTGGTGTGTTTTTTACAAAAGTAACTTAAAGCATTTAGATTAAGAAAACTGTGGTCAAGAATCATGTCTCTTAGTTGGAAATGTGGCAAAGATGGTTAAATATAAAACTTGTGCCATTTTGCAGAAATATAAAAAGTGTTGTGCCCTGATTCTTATTAAAAGTTAATATATAGTCAGATTACTAGTTATTAAATCTCCTTAACTACCAACATATTCCTTCCAATGTCTTTAATGTCTAATCAATCATCCACATAGCAGATTTTGAAGAATGACTGCTGTGAATAGGGTTCAATAAAGAAAATCTACAGATATCAGCCAGGGACTTACAACATACAACATCATACAACAAACCCAAGAATAAAACATGATAGCATGTGCTGATAGCTGTGTCCCAAATCAGGGGCTGCATCTTTCTATGTGGTCCACAAAGGCAAAGAATGCGTAGTCCTCTGTGAAGGCTGAGCCAAAATGATACGGTGGATTTCCTGTTTGGCTACAGCGTTGCTGTTCCTGCCCTTGTGAAATGCCCCTGAAGTTTCTTAAAGATGAAGCCAGAAATGTTCGCAAGGAGCAGACAGGACAGTTTATAAAACTGCAGATGGGGACTGACACTTCCTGCTGAAATAAATAATAAAACAAAACAAATCTAAAAATTCAATTGTTGACTCTATCTTCATCTTCATGGCCAGCCCTTGATGAATTAGGATCCACCCATTGCACCCTTTGTTGCCATAAAAATATAGGATGCATTTATTGTTTGCAGCTGTTGAAATGGGACAGTCTAGTTATACCGCTTTGACACAACCAGTCTTCAAATGCAGCCCCTGAAGAACGCAGCTCCTTTAAAGGCTAAGCACCACCTAATGGACACCTCTGGTGAATTCACATTGTTTTAGATACTGAAATATATATAGACATTAATTAAAATGAAAATCACGGCTTAATTTCCTTTAAAATTTACAATTTTGATGAAGTTGACGGAAAAATCCGAGCTTGCAACGGAAATTCCTCAACTGCGAGTGACATCACTGGGGGAAAACAGTGAACAGCGCTGCAGTAAAACAACCATAATGGCCGACTTTGACTGCATATTTTCCAGTGCTGGTTCTTCAGATTCCGACAAAATTTTATAATCTGATGAAAAGGATGAATGACCAGTGACTTGCATATGAAAATCTGGAAATTAGACTGTTCTGAAGAAGAAACTCCCTCATTCCCAGCATCTTCCACACATACAGCAGTCTCTGCGTTGGGCTGTCTTTCTCCTCTCGAATGAACCTGTAATGTAGTGAAATAGACTAGCATATTACTTGGTCCTGAGACTTTTAGTCAAACCACACACACATATGTTCATCCTAAGTGTAAACAGTAACTATCTAGCTAGCTAGCGTTAGCTAGCGCAACTAAATAAAGAACATTATTTATGACAACAGCTTTTGGCAATCGGCTAAACTGAAATATAGAGGTACAGTTATTGTTGTAAATATGATTCGCATTCATATTACACTACAAATCATCATAATTCAATTAGCCTAGTATATTTTGATCCACCGAACTTAGCAAGTCAAGCTAATATTAGCCAACATCAGCGAAGTAATTGCACTTACCCTGTTTACCTCCATGTACACGAAGGCTCATGAACACCTCTTGTTGGTTTCTTTACAGGCCCATATTGTTGGAAAAGCACCAGACTTACGATCCATTCGACATGTAAGTCCGGCTTTCCACATCGCATAGTTGTGGTGATCTTCAGCCGTGAAATGAGCCCTACAGATGACGGAGTAAAGGGATAGTCCTTTCCAATGTGCCCATTGAAATCTAACAAATCTAGTCCACTTTGGATCTTTTGGCCATTTGTGCACAGGGGTTCCACTGTACACAGAATTACTGCATAAAACAACACATCTTTTTTGTCAATTTTAATAAACTTAAACGCATCTATAGTGTTGTTTTCGCCCATCTACATCACACGCATGACGCTCCGAAAGTTTCCGAACAGTGTGAGCAGGGCTAGACAACAGACTTTTAAGCAGTATTTTTTAAATTTCTAACAAAATAAAACGTTTCCTGACTATCGATTATCTCAAGTCCCTCTGTATGTATGTGTTTGACGCTTTCATATTAGGTGGTCCTTAGCCTTTAATTGGAACACAGCTCATAATTAGCGTCAGGGTGGTTGTCATGTGACCTGACGAAACAAAATTTAGTTTGCTATGATAACACTTTACAAGCAAAGTGTTTAATTCCTCTCCAAAAATTCAAGTTTATCCTCTGCAGAAAGCGTCATCATATTAGACCGTGTTAATATCAGAGCCATGGTGTGTTTGACTTAATCAACACCTTCTAACCAGTCAGATTTGAGAATTTAGCTGTGCTGAGCAAATTTGGGTAAGATAATAAAGTTATCTGAATCCTGATTGTCTGATCTGTGGGTTGTCGAAAGGGAATAAAATGACAGAATAATAGAAGACCTCCTTTAAAGAAAATATCACAGGTAATTAAAAGCATATGGTGCCACCTTAGAGGCTAATTACGTTCTCTTTCAGTGGAATTACACGTGCCCCACATTTACACATGCCCAGGACATTTTAATTACACCTCTATAAATGTCTTTATTTCTTCTTGTTTGTTTGTGCTGGGTTTTTTTTAGATTAAACCAGGACCTAACATAATTACATTCGATTACGTACGATTACTTTCCAAGAATGACAGAATGCGTAGCAGGTAACTCAGATGTCCCTGGCTCTTGATAGGAAAGCATTGAATATCTGTAAGGCACTATCTTGTTTCCATGCTTGAAATGGTGCTAAAATTCCTACTCTAGAGACGCTGCCAATTTATCGGCGCTCCTTACAAGGAATTGAGAGAACATGAACCAAGGGCTGCGGAGCGCTATTGAGCGAGTGGTCATGTATGCAATAGTTCTTATTTTAAAACTGATCATAGCCGAATGCCCAGATACTTCAGAGTGAGAACTCGGGCGAAGAATTGCAATGATGAAAAATTGAATTAGAGGGTAGCGACCAGGTCAGGGAGGTCTAGTTAGATGCTATGTGCGGTCTGAATATGAAGCCGTGCGTATCAGTTACATATTAATCTAGGGTCTCATTTTGACCTCAAGTAAACAGTCTTTCTCAAATTTGTGGATATTTTCAATCCAACCATGTCCTGAGTAGCAGGAAGCTAGCCAGGGTGAATATCAATGTATTAATTGTATAGGCAAAAAGCATAGTAATGATAAGATTATTAAAGGCATAGGGTCATCTGTGGGGATGGGCTACAGACAACACTTGCCCTATTGGTTCCGTGACAGAGAGGAGGGGCTGGGAGTTGAGGGAGTAAGAGAGAGAGAGAGAGTGTGTGTGTGTGTGAGAGAGAGAGAGAGAGAGGAGGGAAAGGAGGAGGAGATAGATAGATGGCTCAGCGCTGAATGGGGACAGTAGGGAATGCCCAGTAAATGCAGCTGCCGATAATAGCACACATCAGTGGCAGCGCTGAGATCAGGAGCAAAGGCTCAGTGCAGAGGAGAGGAGAAGGCAGGAAAGGAGGGGAGAAAAGAACCCAGGACTGAGGCTCTGAGGGACAGAACGAGAGATTGTGCCGGCTCAGCAGAGCTCTGAGAAGAAGAGTGCGAGGTTGGAAGTTGTGGGAACTGTGTGACACACACTCGCTGGATGCAGGTCGGCTTCTGGGCTTTATAACAAGTGATGAGAGAGTGAGTTTGGACTCACGGTGTTCCTGTGGCATCTCTTTCTATTAGACTTTCATTCCTGGTTGTTGTGCGTAAGAGACTCTTTTGGGGGACACTTTTTGGAGCTTCTTGCCTGGCTACTCTGAGAGACATGGTAGAGTATGATCTAGCTAGCAGAGCCTCAGCCCCAGAGCATGGAGAAGTCGAGTAGTGAAGAGTCCGCTATCCACCGCAGCCCCTCTGTGGACAGTTGCGACTCGGACTTTGCCCGCGCGTCCAGCTCAGGTCGTCCATTCGGGGGACGAGGCTTTACTGCTGGAGCTTTCTACGGCTCCACGGGGCGCAAACAGAGCGCCACGGACAACAAGGACAGCAACAAACAGAGCACTTCAAAGAGCAGCAAATACGTGGTCTTTTACCTGGATCTATCCTTTGTGTTCCTTTTAGAATTCAAGAAGTGCAACATGGCCAGCGGCTTCCTGTGCTGCTTGAAATACATGATGTTCCTTTTCAATCTCATCTTCTGGGTAAGTGATACCTTTTTTTTTTTTTTTTTACACTTTACCTCTGTTCATCTCTGCTTCCTTTCGCTCCTTGGTGCTGAGCGCTGAGGCGCTGATGCCGTGCCTGTGTGCGCGCTAGTGTGTGTGTGTGTGTGTGTGTGTGTGTGTGTGTGCATTATAATCTGTCATACAACATTGAGAGATGGATCAAAGAACTGTGAAATGCTCCGCAGTCTGACGAACTAACGCACAGTTTGTGAGACTGCAGAACATTCCACAGTTCTTTGCTCCATCTCTCAGTGTTGTATGACAGATTATAATGCACGTTCGTCTATAGATGAGTGCTCAGCTGGTCTGACTGTGCATTTCTCTTAGTTACATCAGGCTGACTGTGCCATGTGCTGTCATTTACGAACACATGACTATTTCTGTCTACCACTGAGTGGAGGGCCTCTGGGAAATACATTTCAGCCATACATAACTTTGTGCCTACAGCGTAAAGTCGACTGACTAATCGCAAAAGCACTCCAGCTGTGCTGTGGTGTTCACAGTCATGAATAATCTCAATTTGTTCCTGATTATATTTTCCTTCTGTATTTTTTTAATGACTTGAACTAGTTCTTTTCATGCTGATACGCACGCTGGATTTTCAACTAAATATTTAAAGCTGAAAAGATAAATCATGACTGACCATTGTTGTGGGTCTTGGATTGATGACAATTTATGAGAATGAGAGCAGATTGTTTGCCAGGAGGACAGTAGGCTCTGTCCTTTGTGGAACGGCAGTCATGCATAAATATATAAGCAACACACAGACAAACACACACACACACATACACGCCCACACGCACACACATGCACCCTCCTGGGAGCCTCTATTTCATGGTCAGATTTGGTTTTATTCCCATGAGAGAATGAGGGTTAAATGTTGAAGGCATGTGGAGAAGTCAGAATGCGTCCATAACTCAGATCCCCAGGGGAGACAGGGGAGTCCTGAGACTCTCTGATACTTGGTGTGTGTCTGTTGCTTGCTGAGGCTTCCTGTGTGCATGCCTTAATTTCTATCAATAAGATATAAGAGAAATAAGACATGATTTTGTATGATTTTTCAGATGCATGATTATTATGTCCCTATTTGTACGATTTTAAACCAAGTTTAAAATTTTAAGTATAATTTCACCCTTGACTGATTGTTACTATTAAAAACCTAGGGTTTATTGTTAGCATTTTTAGTTCTGAATGAGTGACCAGACTGAAAGACTTTGCAGATGTCATGTTACTGGATTGCACACACAGGTGGCAAAGTTGGCTTAGAAATCCTCTACTGTATATTTGTGTTTTTCTTTTCCTTCATTCTGTCATTTGTCTGCAGTAATTGCTTTAACCTGGTCAGGATCAACATGAATGCAGAGCCTATTCTGGAATCATTAGGTATAAAGCAGGAATACAACATGAACGGGACACAAGTCTTCAACAGGGCACCATGAACAAACATTCAGACACGTTCAGTTCATACTAGACTGTCTATATAGTAGTATGCAGGTGTGGGAGGAAACCAATTAAACCCATATGTACACAGGGAGACTATCACAGCATTAAAGAGAAAGCAAAAAATTACAAATACATAGCAACAATGTTACCTGCTACACAACCATGCAACCAGCTACTGTGTGTAAAACAGAATTGGTAGTTAGATGGTACACCGATCAGCCATCAATCCCAAAACCACTGACAGAAGAGGCGAAAAAAAAACAGTAATTACCTTATTACAGTGGCAGCTGTCAAGGGGTGGGATATAATAGGTAGCAAGTGAACAGGCAGTTCTCAAAGTTGATGTGTTGATAGCAGGAAAAATGGGCAAGCGTAAGGATCTGAGTGACTTTAACAGTTGCCAAATTGTGATGGTTAGACAACTGGGTCAAAGCTTCTCCAAAACAGCTGATCACGTGGGGTGTTACAAAGTAGTTAGTATCTGCCAGAAGTGGTCCAAAGACAGGTGACAGGGTCATTGACACTCAAGACTCACTAATGTGCAGGGGGTGAAGGCTGGACCATCTGGTCAGATCCTATACCTGTTGGCCTGTTGGCCTGTTTCTAACGTCTTGGTGCCAGATACCACGGCACAACTTCAGAGGTCTTGTGGAGTCCATGGCTGGACAACTCAGAGCTGTTTATGCAGCTGTTTATGCAGCTGTTTATGGGGGCGGTTTTAATGTTATGGCTGATCAGTGTACTTGTTAAAAGACAGTCACCAGCATTATATCAAAGATAAATAAAATTTCAGTTCAGTTGAAAAATTTAGTGGACGTATAAGTGTGAGGAGGTGTTTATTCATCATGGAGATGAACTGGTGTGATGTCTGCATGAAGCTAAATCTATTAACCTGCCCAGTGACCAGAAATAGGCCTCGACACACAACAGGATGCCTAAACATCAGCAACAGTATGGAAAAGTGCAGAAGTGGACGTTTTAACAGAACAGAACACAGACCTTTCTTGGTTGTTACTTTGCTGTATATCTTCTATTTGTTCAGTTGATAAATGCATCATTTAACCTAACGAATTTTTCACCTACTAGTGCATACATTTGAATGGTTTATTGATTATATCTTGTGTTTTTGCTATACGTGCCATTTTGCTTTTAAAGCTGCGCTAATATGAAGTTAAAGAAATTAATTAGCTGTACAGTTAATGGCCCATTGAGGGCACTCGGAAATGCGTGGCATAGAGAGAAATTGAGTTTGACAGCCCTGAAATAAAGTAAGTGTGTGTGTGTGTGTGTGTGTGTGTGTGTGTGTGTGTGTGTGTGTGGTCCCAACTGATTATATCACTGTTATTCTGCCAATGTCTGTGGGAGGTGTATTCCTTAGTAAAGGTCCCTCAGGGAGTCTCATCATTAAGCACAGCTTTAACTCACTTTTCAGTGAAATCAGAAAGACAGAGCAGCGGTGGACGAATCATAAATCCATTAGCCAGCTCTCCAGGCAACTAAAATCTGCAGTGCCCTGCCCAGTGCCGTATTTGGTATCCTAATATACTAGACTAAATAGTGGTATCTCACTCCCCTGTCAAACCCTAGCCACCATTTAGGGAGGGTGAATGCTATTACACGCAGCCAGCCGCCACTTCTTTTCGTGCATTCAACTGCTTCCACCCACCTCTGTATGCATGAGCTAATAGAAACCCATGACAGGCTAGCCTTGCGGTGATTGACAGGGTAAGGACAGAACACCATCCCTCTCTTGCTGAGAGCATGGCCAATTCTGCTCTATAGACTTCTGCCTCCGGATGGCTGTAACATCACCCGGTATTTAAACCTGTGATCTCTGGCTGGTAGTGTAAAAGCTTTCGGTTGCACCAGGAGCATTGTGTACCTTCTTTTCTTTTGACAAGTTTCACCAAATTATGGGTAGAAGAACACTCATGTGAGTTTGGGAGTTTTGGGTATGCCCCATGGAGGACCTGTATGTATAATTAGACTGGTATGACAGTTTCTCTAGCACTTCTGTAATACAAACTAACACATTTTGATGCTTATCATTTTCTTTATATCATCGTATTTTTGCACCCTTGACAAGGTGTTGATATGTTGTGCGGTGGGTTGCATCACAGAACATTTACACAATCTGTCTAGCATCTTAATTTCCCATCAAGTCGACTGTGTGTTGCATTATACTCAACTTTATTTGCCTCTGTTTCAGCAGACGTGCATGTTCGCGATTCATATAATTGTATTATATATCATTAAATATTATTTAATTATACTCATACACATTCATCCCAAATTTTACCACCAAATTCCATATACATACATAGATAGATATATGTTCTCTATCTGGTTGTTGAACGCACTTGTCCTCCGGGTAACTATGAGTGACATCTAACAACCTGGACATTAAGTCTGCCTGTTCCAGGTGCCCAGGATTTGTCCACCCCTGCTGAGAGAGAGAGAGAGAGAGAGAGAGAGAGAGGCGTCTGTGTCTGTGTTTCTCTCTCTATCTTTCAATTAGACACCAGGAAACGGTAACTAGCAGTAATACTGTTGCCTCCCACTGAGCTCCCGGTATGTGGTTGACCTGTGCGTGTGTGCGTGCGAGAGAGTATAAACTGTATAATCAGACAGATTTTCAGTGTCCCCAGGCTGTTGGTCTTGCTGAGAAGTGCCGGTCTTGGTGCTAATATTCAGTTAATGATTTCTTACAGAGCGTTTTCATGCATTTTTTTCTCCAACTCTGATTAAGTTTAATCGCTGCTTTGCCATATGTTAGGTTTGGACAAGTCTTGCGCGTATTAGTAGAGTCATTCTCAAGCAGGTGGAGGCTGTGTAGGTACAGGAGAAGCTTAGGAAGCATTAAGAGAGCGGTGTGTTACTGTATCCTGACACCCCTGAGACAGTCCTCCTCTGGCTGTGGCATTCCAGGAATCACAAGGTTCTACCGCAGCAAAGTGTTTAGTTCTGATACATCATCCTCGGCAGGGTGCAGTTCATTTAAACCGCGGTGGCAGGTGCTGGCACTCTCCACGGCGTACCAGTGAAACACAAGCAACAAGGTAAACAACGTCAGGAGCTGCAGGATTCTTGCAGCACCGCTCTGCAGTTCTGCAGCAGTTGTCGCCGACCATCTGGCTCCTCTTTCTTATGGGGATTAGTGTAGGCTAAGCCGTGCCGCTTGAGTTCAGATTAAAGCGTTTAGTGCCGATCTAGACCATGGTTGATTCTGCGTAGCAGTAAAGGTGCTGATGCCTCCTACCTCGTGATACATCTAACATGTCAGCTGTCTGAGTGAATGTGTCATGTTTTGTTATTTAAAGTTGAACCCTTTGTGTAGATACCTGGGTTCGAATGGTTTCCGATTGAGTAAAGACTTTATGTTGGTTTGAATAAAATACATAAATATACATTTTTCTTCAAATGTTTTCTGTTCTTCTTCAAAGAGAAACCATCTTTAGCTACGGAAACTATTCGGCCACACATTAAGTCTTTCTGTCGCTGTCTGTCTCTCTTTATTACAAGAATTATCCTCTGTAGGCTGCAATTTACAGAACAATTGGCTGAGCAGCATCCATTCTTTTCTAAGCTCTCATTCAATAACAGAGTTCCACTTTCTGGACTGGCAGCAGATTTGTATGTGCATATAGACTCTCACTGTCCACTTCATTTGTGTAAGGAAATGCACTAAAGTGCCAAAAAAGTTGGTACACCAGTTAAATACTCAGTAGGTCACCTATAGGACAGGGGAAAATATTCCGTAGGCAATGAACAACATACATCTTGCAGAACGCTCCACAATTCTGTTGTATTCTGAGGTGTAGGGTTTCTGTGTTCCACAGCACGTCGAATGGCATCCTGAATGTGTTTGATAACGTCGAGATCTGGTGACTTAGGTGGGAACGGCAATACCCTCGTGTTCCTCTAACTATAACTCGTGGTCTCTAGACGTGTATGGCGGTGCATTGTCCTGTTGGAAGAGGTCAAACCTGTCAAAAAGAATGCAGGACAAGACCGGGTGCACAAACATGGCTGTCTGTGAGCTCATCCATACAGAGGTAGGGGAGCGGTTTACTCAGAGTGCGTTACACTGCCACCTGAAGTCACATGGGCAAGCAGCACAAAAAGAAGGGGCTGCTGGTTGTAGGTGGAGGAAGGCATGTGATAGCCTCTGTGCTTATATATTTCTATATTTCGACCCAGAACAGCACTATAATTAGCTTTGTAGTCTGATTTAAATATTATCAGCGTAATTTGAGTCATGTGACAGACACAGCACATCCAAGATTGCATGCACAATGTACACTTCTGCATTCTAAAAGAGCCTACTGCTTTACCAGGCGAACAGCACACTGGATCCAATCTAGTATGTAGTGTTTAATTATGCCATTTCAGATGCAGCCAATTATGTGCTCTGTGTCAATGTGGCTCAGTGAGTTAGAGCTGTTCACACACATAGTGTTCTTTCGAAAAACTGGATTTGTTTAATAACTGTTCAGTTTTAATGGGGTCAATAACAAGTTCTTGAATTGTGGCAGCCTGACACTGAGCTGCTGTGATGTCTGTTGATTTAAATCTTTCGCTAGAGTTTGGTAGTTGACTTCTCACTCTCTTCACTTCTGATCTACTGCCAAGCTTAAATAGCACCAGAATGCATATGTATCACTCCAAGTGCTATTATAATTCCTCTATCAGATCAAGAGGGAATTCTTTTCCTTTTGACATCCTGATTCAGAGAATAGCGTAACACTGTGCTTTAAAAGCATGCAGCTCCAAGATTGTATTAAAGACATTCTTTTTTTTTTTTTTTTTTTTTTTTTTAAATAGCTTTGTGGGTTTTTTATTTGTTTTTGTTTTGTTTTGTTTTGTTTGTTTTTTTTCTAAACAGTACTGCTTGCTTTTGGGATTGCACCGGTTTTCCAGCTATTAGGTCACAGGCAACAAAAGATTAGACCCTCATCTTTTTAATCCTCCCTACTGACATCATTTTTTTTTTAATGCTTGGAAAGTAGGTTGCCTAGGGAGAAAGTACAAAAAAGTAAGTGGCACACTCAGGCTGTTATTGTAGGTGGGAGGCGTTGTAGCTGTCGAATCACTGTTTTGCAAGACTAAAGTCCTTTTCTCAGCATCACCACCACTGTTTTTGCTACAGGGCTTCTCTGCAAGCAATCTTTTTACCACTTTTGCTCCCTCTCTTTCACTCCTCGCACTCTTTTTCCCTCTCAAGAGGACATGTTCTCTAATGTTCTTTAATGCCCTTAGCTGTGGGGGATTTAAACATTACAACAAAATATCGCTAGGCTACTCTCATCATAAGCAGTGTCACATCACTGTTGATCGATGTGCCCATGGGCGTCTCAACCATTGAACGTGAGTGGGACGAGACCCCCCCCCCACACACACACACACACACACACATTTCATAATTGTTCGTTTGGACCCCCCCACGTTTAATATGAAATATTATTAGT
>JAOVVF010000036.1:26932732-26945021 GCA_028565595.1 Duopalatinus emarginatus | reverse complement strand
GAAATGTTAGTGCAGTTAGCGGGCTAATTAATGTTAGGAGATCTATCAGCTAGCTTAATGATAGCTATCATTTAAATTTGTTAAAAATACACCAAAATGCAAGAAAAGGCATCTAATTAATTGAAAATTTATCTCATCTCATCCATGTGTCCCCCCCACATTAAAAATTCTTCAGACGCCAATGGATGCGCCACTTGACTGTTAGTCTGAAAAGAATGGAAATGTTAAAGAAACGGTTGTCAAAGCTGTTAAGTCTTTGCTCACTTGAAAGCAAATGAATAAAATAAATAAAAAATTGTGTATTTTGATTACTCTCACGTGTAGACAAAAGAACGTCATCAAAACCATCATCATCTCACTTACGATTAACAATCCCACTATTTGAATGGCGTGTCACCCAGAGGAAAAAGGGTGGAACAGTCAGACAATAAAGAGTGTATGATCCAGGTGCAGAGTTTCAACAGAATGTGAAGCCGTATCACGGTCGGAAAAACAGTTCAGGTCAAAACACAAAACAATTGTAGAACTAATGCTCAAACAGCAAGCATCTGAACACCTGAATGTCCAACTCAAAATGACAAGAAGCTCGGTATTGTCGATAGTAAAGTAGGCAAGACTTTGCAAACACTTCAGGCAAGCTAGGTAACCTGAAAATAGGTTAATACTCAGGGGATGGAGACTTCTGCTGGTATGGAGTGAATTCATCAGGTGAGTCTTCATTTATTTATAATGTTCCTGAATAACTCCCCTGCTGTCAATCTCATTTCTGTCTGTCTAAAGCAGACACTGTTTGATGAACACCTCTATCGGCTCTGATTCTTTGCTCTTTGTCTGCTTAGTGTGTCTCTATAACCCTTCAGCAGACCTCATTAGCTTGTAGGATCTGTTGGGATATGTTTCACTCCCTCAGGCTTTGTGCAGCGAAATGGCTCATGCTTCTTTAGATCACCTTGTTGCACCTAGAGTACATCTCTTCAGATGTCTAAATCAAAAGTCTTCATGTTTGTTTTAGCTGGGAGTGTTCTTAAAGATGAGTTTATTCATGTGTTTAGGTGTATCATGGTGTATACATACGTACATATATATGCACATATGCACATGCACTATGCCACATGGCCCACTGTTAACACAATTACATCATGAATACACATTAAGGTCATATTATAAGCTTAGTGATGCACCAGATGTGTCACAGAAGAGCTTACTTTTGGTAATGCAGTAAAAAAAAATAGTTTCATTAAATATTCAGTGTAGTTATTAAATCAGCAGGTTTTGTCTCTCATATTAGTCTAATAGCATATAAATACACTGGAGGAATATGTCGATGAGGATGTCATATTTCAACTGAAGTTAATTTTTTGGAGCCTTATACCACCATAATGTGAGGGATTGATGCATCTCAGCCGATTATATGGGGCAATTTATCTTTTTTTGTTCTTGGTGGGTAATTTCTCTGAATTAACTGACCATGTCCCAGTGTGATTTTTATACTGCCAGTGGTACAAGCTGCTTACACGTTCAACTAAAGAATGATCAGCATCCTTGATATAAAAGATGAATATATGTAGGTGTGTGTGTGTGTGTGTGTGTGTGTGTGTGCGTGCGTATGTATACTGCATAATAAATATTAAACATGATGGATCTTATATATAATTATATTATATTTACATCATTACTTTTTTGATAGTGACGAAACATGTTGGAAGTGGCACCTCTAAAAAAAATATAAAATAAATGCAAACAAATTGTCAAAGAAAATGTTTATATTGCGCTTAATCTTAAGAATTACTGCCAAATCTATGGTTCCATTTGCTGATTTGTTGCTGTTTATTGTTGCCAAATTTGGTTACTATATATGACTTTACTTTTGCCATTTATCACCAGAAAATCTTTATTATGGACAATCAGGTCAATAATGAAAAGGTTCAGCAGTCTAGGGCAGTTAAAGCGTGGCAGGCAAGCATCCCGTATCCCTGTACAGTGAGGAGAATGGTGAGGGAGGACATTTTAGCAGATCAAAAAACTTTGTTATCCTGGTCCCTATAACAAGCTGTTTGGAAGTGCTGTATAAAAAACAAGCCACTCCTGAGAGCAGTCCTCAAAACACAGACCCTGAATTTCATTACAGCTATAACTTTGAAAGAAGGGAATGCACAGAAGACAAAAAACTATGACCATAGCTTGTTGGTTGTTTAAGGCTGTTTTGCGTCTAATGGTGCATATGCTCTTGTAAAGATTTAGAGCATTTTTAGTGAATCCGAAGCAAGATATTGTAGCTGGTTGTCTCTGGCAGGAGATTAAAACTTGATGGATTTTTCAGTGGTCTGATTTGAAGAAAGTATTTCATGTGCAGGCCTAAAAAAACTCAAGGTTTCTTTTTAAAAAATGTTTTGCATGGAGTGCTCCAAGAGCGCTTTCCAAATGTACTTCTGTCCAAGGATGGCTAATCATTATAAAGCAGTAATTAAAGAAAAGACAAAAGAATAAATTACTTTTTATATTTCAAAAACGGTTCCACATAAAGCAGAGAATATCAAATGACGCTTATTGTGTGCACTTATTGTGCTATCTAAATATTGATATCATTTGTCATTTTCACAAAAAGAGTATTAGTAATACTGGATTTTTTAGCCCTAAGCTTTTTATAAAAGTGTGTAGGAGGAGTGGCAGGGGCTTTATGCATGGTCCCCCATCAGCTTCCTCCTGGCAGCCAAAATCGATGCAACTCTGCACCTTCCCAGTGAATTAATGTGCATTTTTAGATGCTCAGCTCTTTTCTTTATTACCAAGAACAGATACCCAGAAAATCAATGACTACATGTCAGGATCTCTTCGTATTTTCTGACCTTATACTCACATATGACTGAGCTTCTTGTCTTTTGTCTCTAGTTTTTTTTTTCTCCATTGAATTAATGAGAGCAGAGACTTTAATTACACACTAACAGCAAGGCACATCTGCACCTTACCTCTGATGTTGATAGCCAAAGGGTAATTTTGGTCGAAGTAGATTTAATAGTGATCACATGAGACCCTGGTACTTTTCATTAGAGTTTATAAAAGACCTGTCGTCTCAGTCTGTTCCTTATCCAGGCTCTTAAGGATCCAATCTCAAAATAGGGCTATCCAGTGACTGTCACTGACAAGGTCTATACACCATCACTTTCAAGCACCTGACACAACCAGTCTGATTAGATTGGAGTGAATTCCCAGGCAGACCCAGATACGATTTTTAATGTTTCTTATTTCTGAACATTCTGGAGGCTATTAAGTCAACAACTGTCTGTCTGATCTGTTCCTTAATTACACTGAAATGACAATGCACATGCACAACTCTGGCATCGATGCCAAAAAGGGAAACACACATCCAATCAGATTAAACAGTGATCATGGGAGACCCTCAGCCAGTCTCCTGGGGAAAATCCCTATAAAAGAACATGGTCTGATGACCACCACTGACAATTTCTACATATCAAGTGCCAATGACACAGTTTTGATTTGAATGAATTCCAATTAAGTTTGAAGTGCCCAAATAAGTATGTCTCATTACTGACTTCATTAATGACATATCCAGATCGTCAACAAACTAATTTGATTTTGCCGGTACTGGAAAAGTCCTATAAAACTTTTCTATGCAAGTATTTAGTATCAAGTCAATATGACCTGATAATACAATTTTACTCAAACATACTGAACCAACACACTGGATCCCCGATCCTACCGCCCCCCTCAAAAAAAAAAAAAACCAAAAAAACAGAAAATATATATATATAAAAAAAATTACCTTCAACATGCTACATCTGCATATCTAATTTTCAAGCCAGAATTTTTTGGCAAAGTGACTGCATTACTTAGAATAATGTAAGTTTTTTTGTGTCCTTATGCAAAAAAAAGTGACATAATGACTGCAGCAACCCTGGAGAGTTATGAATTCTGTATTCATGAAATGTGTCTCTTTTTGAAGAATATTTTTTGTCTTCTTGGTAAAATGTGCACTCACTGCCTGAAAGTAAATGAACGCAGGATGGAGCTGAATTTTGACAAGGGTAACAAGAGCCCTCTCAAAGACTTGGAGCACAAAATGTAAATCCCATTGATTAATGAGAGCCATGTTAATGCCTGAACAGTATCATATGATTTGTTATTTTTCTTATGGGTAAAGAATCCTTTAGATTACGTTGATTTTTTTTGTAGATGCTGAAAAAATTAAATAGATTTTAAACTTATTTAGTTGCAGAATGCATAATAAATAAATAAATAAATAATTTTTTTTTTAAATGGTCATCATCATAATAGTCATGAATCCTAAATTTCTACAAAGTATTTGAACCTGTCAGGCCTCAGCCATAAACATATTTGCTTTTGAAGCCTGTAAACACAGTCCCAATAGTAAGACTCTATCAGCATCTCACCTTCTCTGTCCTTTACAATATAAGATGGCAATAATTCTTTTCATTTCATTCCATGATGCAATTACCATCAATAAAACCATACGTAAAATGAGCAGTTTGCTCCTGCACTTCACAACAGACTGAACTTTATGTCTTTATGAGCTGATCCATTGCAAAGTGCTTTGGATAACACACATTATCTAATTGAATTATGTTTAAAAAACAAGCTGTTGTCCATCACTTTGAGTCTATAAGTGGACTTAAGTAAACCGAAAACATAAAAAAGTAATAGATGCTCACAGGTGATACTGTTGGATATTGAAGGCATTAAGAAATTGCAGAAATTGGAGAACATACTGTATATTACATTAATGCTCGGCTGTTTACCCAGAACTGATCTCATTCTCACACAGACAGCATCGGTACAAAGATTTATAAAACTATGTGCACCTTAAGTCTAATTAGCAATATTGCTTACTATGGCTGTAAAAACCTTTCCATGACAAGTAAGTCACGTCCCAGGGCTTAAAGACTTGTAGTACTGGATAGCCTGACTCAGTCTGTGCCTGCTCTCTACATTTGTTGCTTATTTCAACTGACAACTGATATTGCTTCTCTTACAACTGATGCTGAAGCACCAATAAATGTCATGTAATTTACTCATTCTGCCATAGGCCTCTTCCAGACCTCTAAGATGGACAATGCCCAGTGGCTTTATGTTCTCCTGTGGCTTTTATCTACTACTCACAAAACAAAAAGAGCCTTCAATTTCTTCTTCTTCCATCCTACATTCATAATGTTCTATTCATTTGAGTGGCGACATCAGGTCTGTAGATTTATCAGTCATGTTTATTGTTGCTCTTTATAAAGAGCCAATCAGCAGCCTACCTGGCTGTTTTTTTTATGATATTGCTCTCAGTGATTTGTTGTTTATTAGGAAGCAATTTTCTACAAAACATTAATGATGCATTCCCACCTAGTAACTGACTTTGATTAAGCGTAGATGAAATTTGCTCTATGTGCAGGCACCATATCGATTTAATGATGTCGCAGTAAAAGCAACACTGGGCGGTAAAGAGACAAGAAATGAACTTTGAGGTTTATGATGTGAACAGAACTTTGCTGATGCCGATATTTAGTCTCGTGTTGATTTTTACACATGTAACATATACAGTGCAGTGGCCACCCACAGGTGCTTAATGATTGTAACCAGCGACATCTGGTTAAAATGATCAGTGCAAGCAGGCAATCGACTCTTGCAGAAATAACATATACATTTAGTGCAGAAATCCTGGATATCTCACAGGTCAGTGTAGCGTTAACTGAAATATAGGACCAAAAGACCCACCAGAGTGCCTATGATAACATTGGACAGGTTGCTAACCAGTCCCTAGAGGACTAGGCCTTGTTTACTCATGGTACCAATAGATTTGGGCTGATGACAGGGTGTGGCACAGACCCCGTTAAGCCATGGACCACAGTTGCAAACAAGACACTGTGCAGGCTGGTTGTGGTTTCATACTGGTGTCGGGTGTGTTCTCATAGCATTGATTGGTTCCACTGGTATGCCTGAACACACCATTGATGCGTTTCACTGCCTAACCCTAACCCTAACCTGGGTGGACCTCATGTACCCGCACAATTATGAAATATTTTAGCAGGATAATTCATCATGCCATTAGGCCCAAGTTCCAACAAATGATGTGGCCTGCATGTTTTAGGTCATTCATTTATTCATTCATATTTAGTAACTGCTTTATACTGATCGGGCTAACAGTGAATCTGGACCCTATCCTTCGAGGATTCCCCGTATGGTGCCAGTTCATTTTGTTAGCGTTGGTCAGGATTGATACACCAGATTCATTATTATGCTGATACTTAAAGCACAATCTGTAATTTTAGTAACTATTTTTGGGGGCCAGATCTATCACTAGCACATAGCACAAGCTGAAGTAGGTATGAACTCTGTTTATTACATATCATGGTCGACTTCCATGGAGTCATTGTGTAAAACTCGAGGTTAATGTCAAATTAAAGTAACATGGTCTGAGGTGTCACTTAATGGCAGGCCATTATGGATAAATCATGATATAGGTATAATAAGATGGTCTCTTTGAGCCGCAGGGAGAGACATTTTACAATCACAAGGTAATTCGGCAGTGGTATGTGGCAACCTGTTAAGCTTATAGATAGAAGCATCTAGGGAGACAGCGGGTCTTAAAAAGCATTTTATGACTTGTGCAGTAGTTTTTTTGTTGTTGTTGTTGTAATTTTATGCCGTTTTCTGTCTGTGTTTAGTCAGAAAAGCCTTTAATTTTGGTGTCTTATTTTTAATTACCATCCTGCACCTTGTAATAAACTAAACTGCTCAGGTTTATGTGTGTCTGGCCGTTCATTAAATAATCTGTCATAATAACATTTGCAACAGGTAACATTAAATTTCAAGTGACAAACGATGCATTAGAAAGCCCCCCCTTAACATGCACCATAAGGTTGAATAATTGCATCATTGGTAATTTAGGATGCTGTTTCCCAGAAATATCTATGGACAGCTGGACAGGGGGTGCAACCGAAGAGGCTGCAGGGATGGGTGACACTGCCACGAAAAGCAGCGTGGTCAGGATGACTGCACTAACCAGCAGCCTATATGTGTAATGGAAGATTTGAAACCATTCTTCTATTCTGAGCCTTTCCTAGCTTTGTTTAAACCCCATTTACCAAATCTCTTGGGCTGCTAAAAGTGCGTAGCTGACAAGAGGGTGGCGCACACAGAATGTTGTAACCTGAGGCTGCTTCCTTTGAGGAGGAATGTTCTTTTGAGTGCCTACCAAATCTGGAGGAGAGATGATAAGAATATCTGCAAGCTGAATTTGAGCTCCTTTCATGTCTTACGTGAATATTTCAGTCCCGCACTTCTCTGTTGCGTTCTGGAGCTTGGGGATGAGGCTTTGGCTTAAACACATTTACCTTCATTGTTTATTTTAAATTAGTCATCTTTAGAGATTATAGTTTTTGAATAAAGTTCTTAACAACACATTACATTAATTACCCCCCCCCAACCATAATTTCCTCCCAAATTGGTCACGTATCAATTCCCACCTACCAGACAGATCTCCTGTCCTGTCCTATCTCCCATACTGCTACCAACTGGGTACCAAGAATGGTAACATATACTGCTTCCCAAATAATGAAGCCAGAAAAGCTTAATAGCCTTCTTTCTAATACAGAAGCTTGCAGGTGTGCAAGATTTCAATAATTGGCTACTGTTACTCTGATTGACAAGGACGAGAGTATGCGTGCCATCCCACCCAGAGAGCATGACTTGGTTTTGGTCTGTGAACTTTGGCCATGGGTGCCAGTAGCATTGTCACATTTTAAAAGCATGATGTCCCAATGATTGGGTGAAAACGTTTCTGCCAATAAGAATCTTACATCAGAGGTTTTTGTATATGCTTATAATATTAGTGAAATCCCTTAGACATCCCTTGCAACACATTAGTTTCACTGTAGGCACAGTAACAATAACTGGGGGTTAGTTCATTAATTTTTTTCTTTACAAGAATGGACCACAACACATGGAGGGTCTGAATTGAACTCACACAGAGAAAGGAATTAAACCTGGAACCCTGTGAGGCAGAAATCCCTTAAAGATCTTCCTCTAATGCTTATAGTGGATCAATAGACGTGTTTAAATGGGTTCGCATGGTGCAGTATGGCACGTCATCTAAATCTATGTAGTTGTGCATCGCTGTGATGCTGTGTCCCTGTTTCCTTTTTCATGCATTGAAAAATAAGATTCTTGGATAATTGTCACACTAATTCACATGCATTTGACTGCTCAGCAATGGATATACCATTGGCAAAGGTATTGTTGAATATACCGTTTGCTATATATGTTTGCTTGTTTAATTGCCCCATGCTTATCATATTTCATGCTAGAAATTCAGTGCACATTTTAATTGGGTCATTCTGGTCTAAGCAGAACACTCATTAGGAGTTAGGAGAAGCAATATGGAGTGAAAGTGTGTCCTTATTTAGGTAACATTTATATCTGTATCAAATTCCCCATGGTCGTGCCCTCAGTGGTGACTAATTTATTTGGAGACTGTCTGGAGTTAACATATGGAGACAAGCCAGTCTTTGGGGACGTGCATGCTTCATGCAACCTTTCTTGTCATAGTAATAAAGGTTGACAAAAACCACTGAGGCTGTGGAGGAGAGCTGTCCTTTGCAGCTTTGAAGAAAGTGTACAATGTGTTGCATTTATTAAGATCAAAGAACCTTTTCATGATAAACTTTGCCAGCAAAACGTCAAGGTAGGGTTGAGACAGACGCTTACTGAGTTTCAGAACCAAACCCTGTAATTAACTTCACAATTTTGCTTTTGACTTCGGATGGACTTCGGGTACATGAAGTACCCGAGTGCAATCCATTAAAATTCACACTACGAAAAAAAACAGGAACACAGTTACTGTCCATTCTTTATCAGAAATATAATAATCAGTGACCATAAAGTTAGAGTGACCTGCCTAATAATAGAATATTTAATAGGTGTATAATATTTCCTTCCTATCTTTCCATGTGCCATACAATAGAGTGTTTGAGGTTTGGCATTTCCACTGAGTCTGACTCTCTGCCAAATCCCTTCATCTCATAAGCACCATACATTCCGGCCAGGCGTCCAGCACTGAAGAGCGTAACTCAATCAGCAAAAGCAGAACATATGGCCGCATCAGCAGCTGCAATAATATGTACTCCTGCTCTCAGCAGCGGAATGGGAATCAAGAGCCTTGGATTACGGTGTGAGAACATGCAACAGGAAGTTTCATCTCCATGTCATGAGACAAAGTATGCATGATGATAAGTTATGAGGACATGGCTCATGGTGACACGTATCCCCTGTAGCACAAAAGCTCGCTACATTTAGCAGCTATATGTCAAAACATAAAAGACGCTGTCCTCTTCAAACTGTGTCCCAGAGTTAAGTACAGGCGCACAGACATGTGGTGTAGCAAGATGCTTTCGCTGCTCCTTGAAGAAAACGAATGCTTATAAAGAGTGGCAGATAAATGCCCTGAAATGAACAGGATATTCTTCGGCGTGACAGCTTATCATAGTCTTAAACCTCTCTGCATGAGTCCAGTTTAGTCCAGTTTTCTCTCTCTTTTAGAGAGAATAGTAGTACTTCACTTGTCTATACTTATAACCCACCAAACACATTTAATCCTGCATGTGCATTTGCATATAAAGAGATAGCTTAGGCTACCTGGAGTGCCACCAATGGGGGACCACTTGGTGCGTCTCTGAATTTTAGCACTGCTGGGATATGCCTTTGCCTCTTGAGTGAAGTCAGCACACAAAAGTGTATTCTTATTATGTAATAGCAAGGTCCAGGTCGTCCATGCTTCATTAGCATGTCCCTTTCTTCTATATTTAGCATTAAGAAACCACGTGTCACAGTATCACATGCCTTCTTGCAAATAAATGACCTTTCTGTAATTTCCATAATTGCCGTTTATGTAAGAAGTGACAAGCTTGAAATTGATGCCTTTTGGATTTGATATACTGTCAAAAGTAATACGGCTTTCAGTCCCCTGGTTTGGTTTAGGGTGTATGTCATTTTGGTTAATGTGGCGTGAAATTGTATAGAGTTATGTAATAAAAAGCAATTGCTGAAGCACAGATTTAGAGGGGTTTTTTTATATCTTTTTCTGACATCCAACCAAATGAACAATTGTATTTTAGAGCTGACCATGTCTGTGGTCAACTGCCCCCCCCCCCCCCCGTCCTCTCACGTGTCATTCAGAGGAGCAGGATGGCTATGTATTAATAGCAGGAGAGCTGCAGTAACTGATATTTCCTGAACCCAATGCTGATCATGGCGGCCGACATGCTTTAGTAACTCTCTTACCGAAACCTGAACTCATCAAACAAAATGGGGCACATATCTATATCTGTTTAATGCTCCAAATAACCAGATCTGTGACTGTATTTGGAACCTGACGTGAACGTTGCGCGATCCAATAAATTTTGTGACAATTCTTCAACTTTATCTACATCGCTCAATATTGTTCTCTACATTTACTAAGTTATTAGCTCTGTTTACACCTGCTCTTGATATTTTCTACTGTATTAAAGTTCTACACTGAAGTGCCAGAAAAACTGGTCTAATACTTGGCAGGTCTTCCATGGAGCATGGAAATATTTTATACTCAGTGAACACAATGCTTCCTGCAGACTGGTCGACAATTCTGTTGTATTTAAAGGTGTAGGATTTCTGTGTTCAACAGCATGTTACATGGCATCGCAGATGTGTTTGATAACATTGAGATCTGGTGATCTGATGACGGCAACTCAGATGAGTTTGGTGTTTCTAGACGCGTTTGGTGGCACATTGTCTTGTTAAAGAAGACCAAACCTATCAGAATGAATGCAGGACATAAACGGGTGAAACTTCTCATACAGTAGGCACACATAGCATTCACCTGATGTTCGTAGGTGTACCAGGGGTCTGATGGAATGCCGACTAAACAAACCCTATACTGTTATGGAGCCGCCACCAGCCTATGTATTTTGCATGGGCTCATCTGCACTATTTTTTTCTGGCACTTCTGTGTCTACATGGCAGAGTCTAAAACCTGACCAAATACTTTGTGATTCTGTATTTATCAAACCATCTGCATAACTGACTATCCATCTGGCCGATTCCCAAATAAGAAACAAGTGAGAATAATTTTTTTACTCTTGATTTTCTGCTACTGGCAAAGGGAAAATTGTATTTAATGAGCTCTCATTAGTGTTTTATGCATCAGGTATAATTTTACTTTCATGCTTTCCCTCTTGCACCATGTTCCTTATGTGTGTATCCTGCATTAGTTCTGTCAGCCAATACTAATAAGATATGGCCAAATATGATAAGTGCCTTAGAGTGTACATGATACTGCATTACTCTGTTGGAGTGTGAGAGTGGCGCACACTGATAACACATTACTGTCCACTGAGGGGCAAAGTATAAATGATTCAGCACATGATCTCTCTGTTCTTCCATCACGTATGTAAACAGCCAAACACTCTCTAGGAAGTAGAAAAATGTCCAGGTAAAGTCATTGCTATGCAAGGTAGACTGCAACTTCCATTTGCCATTCCATAAACGGGACTTTGCACTATGCCTCAATATGAGATGAGATATTTCATCTCCCTGGCTATTGGACCCAACCCAAATAGTGACACACACCTCATCTCCTGGATGTTGAGTGAATTTCTGTCTGCCCTGAGGGACATCTGTGTATACTGCACCAATTCTCTTCGAACTATTAGACCCTCTTCACCTCTCCTGTGATAATTTCTCATCTTTAGAAGTATTGCCTTATGAAGGAATGGTTCAGGCTGCTATTGAATTAGCTGCCAGGAATAATTTCCTGTCATAATCATGTGACCAGCTTTATTGCCATCACCCCCTACATCACATCCTTGTGTGTTTGGGAAAGTAGTATTAGGAATACACAATATTTCCAAGAAGTGAAGTATTTTGAGGGAATTTAAGTGATTTATTTCTCCAGACTGATTTATTACTCTATACTACATAGTGACACAGTGTCACATAGATGTGAAATAAGGTAGGTAGAGTAGCCAAAAATTGTACTCAAGTAAGAGTATTGTCATTTAGAATAATATGAAAAAGTAGCCACACAATTAGTTACATGAGTAAGAGTAAAAAGTACCAAGTGAAAAAAAGTACTGAGTAGCTGCAGAGTAAGAATAATACACCTGAATGTAGACAAATATAAAACAGCAATAATCAAATTCATATCCAGAGAATATCTCTTATCCTTCCTCTTGTGTTAGCTTTCTGTTACTATTTCTTATGTTAACGGGTCGGTTTTGACCCGTGTTTTAAATCA
>JAOVVF010000036.1:26909789-26923425 GCA_028565595.1 Duopalatinus emarginatus | reverse complement strand
TCCCAGCAGTTTTTAACAAGTACTTTTAGCATAACATGTGTTCACCATTTTAATTGTAACATTTCACTTTAAAGCCTAATTCATTTACATAGATAAAAAAAATGTGATTAAAACTTTTAAGCGTTTGACAGCCCTAATATATATATTAAATTGTTTCATATGATTTAACTAAACTAATAAAATGGAATACAGTAAATATCTGTTTTTAAGGGTTTTTAGTAGGGCCGTCAAAGTTAACGCGATAATAATGCATTAACGCGATCTCAAATTATCGCGATAATTTGTGCCGTGCCTAGTGTGTCATGTGCCTAGTGCCGTGACTAGTGTGTCCGAATGTGCAGTATGCGTCAAGCAGTAGGTGAAAAGTTCTCGGATGACGTACTGTTTCAGGTTTGAGTGATGGCGAAAGATCTGTTAAACGGGAAGTTTCATTTCAATAGTTTCATTTCCATATATACATATATTTATGGTTCATTCATTGTTCAACCATAGTAGTTTGTGGTTAAGGAGCCAGTCTTATGAACTACAACTGTAGAGATACTTACTGTTGTGTAAAGTTTATCTATTATTAATTAACAGTAATATATCTCTATTTTACTCTGGTTTTTTGGCGCCTTTGCTACATTTTTTTTTACAACCTACTCTGTAGGAACAGTAGACACAGACAGACACACACTTTCCTGCTTAATAAATGAAAAGTCATGGTTTTGAACTGTATACATAATAGAGAGTTTTTCTATGGTTCCACATGTTAACGTCACCATTTAACCATTTTTACATTCTAGCTAAATGTCTGACATTGAAAACTTAACAATCATTTAAGCCAATTTAGTTGACTGTGCCTTTTTATCTTTAAGCACTTGTGTAAATTGAGAAATAGACTCTCACTGATAACCTCAGTTGAATCTCCAGTCATTCTTGTGTACCTATATTACATTTCCTTACCCGCAAGTATGTCCATTTCTGTCTTTAAAATAAGCCTGAACGACGATCCGTCTAGTATCGTTTTTCCAAATTTCCAGCAGCGAAAAAGCAGAATCAGGGAAGTGCTAATTTATCAGCAGTGCCACCTGCAATGTGTCTGACGCTAATTTATTTTCTCTTAAAAGACATTAATTGCAGGCAGCTTTTGGGGAGCAGACCTGAGAAACAATAAAGAAGGGTGCCAGTTGAGCCATGGTCTAAACGGCATCTGGCTAAGTTTGTGTCTTGTAACCCAGCAGGATGTCTGTCAGGAGGAGAAGAGGAGACAATCCAGGTTGAATGGAGAGGCAGAGTGGATGGTTTTAAGACAGATAATTTAGGTACACTTTCCCTCAGGTAGGCAAAATCGATAAGGTTTAAGCACATGAAGAGAGCTGGGAAATTAGGCAGTGTAAATATTGCTGGAGTCTTTGGGTCTATATTTTCACCAATGGCAGAACTGTGTTCGGCTGACCGTGGTGTAGCATCAGGTTTGTAGATATGGAACTAGTTTTAAATCTGTGATCACATCTGGCAGCATGGATGGTTCTGTGGGCAACTTTGTTTTTGGTTTAGGACACGTTTCTACACTAAACAATGTCTTGTTCTTTTTCTCAGTCTGTCTGAGTGCAAGAGGAAACATTCAACTAATATTGTAGTGCCTTAAAGCAAACATTCAGCCAACACTGTACTGCTTTAATGCACATTAAGTGCCACTTGTGTGCACACTTTAGACTCTCAGAGGGTCTTTTCCCAGACCCACACAACCATTAAAACATGCTTGAGCCATTAGAGTTTAGGTTTACTAAAGTTATTAAGAAATAAAAATAATAAAGTAAACGTAAAGGTGGGAAATAAAACTTTAAAAAGCATTTATACATTTGTGAATGGCCATTCAGTCAGCTTTAAGGATTGTTTATAGGGTTTACATCTGTTACACACCAGATTGATTACAAAATTACACCTTTTTTATTCATATAGCACTTTTAATAATCAACATTGCCACATGGCAGATTTATAACAGTAATGTACTTTCAGATCCTCTAATAAGCAAGAGGTGACAGTGGTAAAGAAAATCATCTCAGGAAGACATAAGAGAAAAATTTGAAGACTGAACCAGACTGAGGAACACCTCATTTCTGTGTAACACCGGATCATTACTCTTTTACAATCATACACTATAAAGTCAGATAGGACTGAGGGTGTTGAAAGGAGGTTCAGTATGAGCATATTGGGAAGAAGAGTGCTGAGATGAGCACAGGACATTCTTTATGATTACAGCTGCGGGTGTTAGGTTTTATAACAGAATAGTCATTGCCTTGATTTAATCACATTCAGTCAGAATCATTGAAATGTCTGTTGCAGTGTAATAAAATGCTTTATTCCATTAGACCACAATGAAATGATAATAAACACCTTACCATATTACAGTGACAATATTACTGTATCCCTTATGGATTAAAATAAAACATATATTTGGCGTTTGTTAATGTTGCACTTTTTTCCATGAAGTTTCTTTGACTGAATTTTTTTTTCACTGTTATAGCTGGTCACTTTGTAAATAATGAAACCTAAATGCTACCTAAACTCTAAAGCTGTTTCTTCATGGCTGGCTTCACAGGCAAATACCGGTTATTAGGATCTCCCAGCACCATATAATATGGTTATTTACAAAAGTGACATATTCATGAATGTGGTTTTCTACTAAAAAAAAAAACTATTTATTATTATTATTATTATTATTATTATTATTATTATTATTATTATGTAAATATTTCTCCACAAAGTAATTGATCCAAAGTACATAGTTAACAACGAAACATTGTCTAAAAAAACATTTTATAAACATTAGGATGAATTAGGAAAAGCATTGAAAAATGTATAAATAAGAAATGACAGCAGTAATTCCATCCCAACAATAGGTCCATTGTAATGCAAAACTATTCACCACATTATGCTCATCAGGCATTATATATTATAATCACCCACAGAAATGTGAAGTTATATTATCCAGTAAAGTTCAGTTGTCTGTCTTTAACATGAATAGGACATATTGCAGTGACAGGGGTGAATCAGCCTCTCTAAGAAATAAATAAATAAAAATGAAATGGAACATGCTTTCATCATCTCTCCATACTCAGGTTTTAATTAAAATTACAGCACGGATCAGGAGACCTGCACGTAGTAATGAAACAGAGCGGGTTGTGAGAGCAGGAGAAACCTATAGGGATATGGATAGGCAGATTTGGGAATGTCTCAGAGCTTCTTTTATGCACTTTAATCCATCTGTGTGCTCTTTCTTTCCTGCTCTGACAGGCAGATGGTAATTGGTAAACTCTGGAGGGTTTATTTCTCACTCTAGACATAATATAAATATATTCAGAACATAAATGTATGCATTGACAACCAGTTTTTAATATGTCAGCAAATGTGGCTGAAGAATATCAGCTCTAGAGGACGTTTCAGTATTTGTTAGGAACCTGACATGATTGACTGAGGACTCTACGGTCCAGGATTTATAAAAATCAGTCTCAGTGTCACTTCTTTATGCTATACTCTGTGTGTTGCTATTGATAGCAGGTAATGTGAAGTGGATAGCTCTATATATATATAAAATAGTTATATATATATAACTGTTGCTAGCACATTTATAAAATGTATACATTCAAATATATTGGTGTGGTACAGTGATAACATCATTGGCTCCCATGTGAGAGACCTGGGTTCAATTCCTGGTCTGGGCAGCCAGTCTGTGCTACACCAATAAGGGTCCTTGGGCAAGACTCCTAACACTACGTTGGCCTCCTGTAATACTAATAACCTTGTAAGTCACTCTGGATAAGAGCGTCTGCTAAATGCTGTAAATGTAAATCCTATTTCGTGCCTTTTCAATATGTTTATTGGTTTAAATATGTATCATGTTGCATTTACAAAGTACTTTAGCATTTACAAAGATTTCCTTCATCTATGTAAAAGTTGCTCAAAACTATGTTGCTCAAGCTAAAGGTGTAAAAGACGATTGTTAAGTTGGTGAACTCATTCAGCACTGTTAGTATTTTTATATATATATATATAATTGTCATTACATGGCTAAATCAAACAATTGAATATGTTTGAAATTGCCATCATTAACTTTTTCTCATTATGATATTACACATTCAGTTGTTTGTATGACTGTGTAAGGGAGAATAGGTGTCAAAGTGTCCTTAAATACCTGTTAGCACAGATCTGCTTCCCACCTCAGTTCGATTTTTTAATTTAGCGGAACAAATGGCACTAATTAAGCTTTTTTAATTACTGCCACATTTTATGACTTTCAGGCTTTGTTTGCACTATACGCCTGCTTTTGCAGCTAAACAGTCAACAGCCTTGAACTAATTAAAATGCAGTATAGTGCAGCCAAAAACTGAATCCAGGGTCTCTTACGAGTAAAATTGCCGTTGCCAGTAGATTAGGAGATGCCCTACTGGGGTAGCTGTGGGCTTGTGGTTAAGAAACCAGCCTTGTGACCTGTAGGTCGCTGGTTCAGTCCCTGGAACGGATGCAACACGACTGACAACAGCTCCCAACTGCTCCCTGGGCACCATAAATAGGGTTGCCTACTATCCAGGCAGTGTGTGTGCTCACTACCACCTTGTGTGTGCGTGTTCACTTTTGTGCATTTCACTGCATGGATGGGTTAAATGTGGGGGTCAAATTCCTGCGTGCAAGCACAGTGGTCAATTGGTGGTTCATTTTCTACCTTCAGGAAGTCATTCATGCAATACGATATGTAGTGACCGGACATCATCAAATTCTCTATTAATTATATATTAGTGCCTTTATTCTGGACACTAGGGTTACATTCTGATCCTCTCAGGCATCACAGGCTGTTTGCTTGACGTACTCTCAGCAAGAAGCCCGGGCAATTTAAGAAGGCCAAGTGATTCACAGACATGTAGTGGGTCTAAGAGGAGTGGCAGGATGGTCTGAAGCAAAGGGGAGCACGAAGCATCATGTCAGTCTGCAAATATAGCTCTGAAATATGCCTCTCTACTTGGAAGTGATTCGTCCATGTTAAAACGAGTGCACCAGGCGTGATGGATGAGATGCACATGCAAATCAATCATAAGTGTCCCTGTTTCCCCTAATAGGTCAGAACGGCATTCATCCTTCCATTGCTGACAAAGTTCCTCAAGCTGAAGGTACAAGTTCGAGAAGGCCAGCAGTGTCTGAGCTAAAAGATGTTTACCCCTGATTGTGCATGTTGAATATTTATCCAATACACAATCAGTGCCAAAATGGACAGTAATATAGATTATTTATAAAGATAAAGCAGAAATTGTTTTACATTTACAGTTTTTAAAAACACTGGTAGATTAATATATCGTTCCTAAATTTCCCTCGGGATGAATAAAGTCTTCATCTCTCCATCTATCTTCAGCTGCCATATGTAGCACTTGGATAAAGTTTGGCATGAATTTGCATTTGGATTATATGCTGTAAAACAGTCTATATCACACTAAAACAGAAGTCTGAACCAACCCAGGCAGAAACATTTCATTTCTCACTGTGCCAGTAAAATGCCCTGCTGTGACTGGCCATATGGTCGATCAACCAGCTATGGAAATTTGGGAATGAAAATTATGCTTTAAGGATTCGCTCAAGTCTTGTATTTTTTTTTTCTCCTGCAATTACACTGCCCCTGGCACTGCTTACAATGCTATCATAACAAATTCTTATTCGTAAATATGTGAATATTTATGACCACACTGGTGAGAACACCAAAACACCTCCACAATGATGCAAATGTGCCTTGCATGAATAGATTTTATATAATGTACAGTTATCTTGCAAATGCCCATCTTCAGTACATTTGCCTGAAGGTACACATTGTGTTGTGGGATTCTGTCATATGCTTCTGTTTAATCAAGACTATATCATCACCAATGTGAATTGTCCCTATATAATAAGGTCTATTTTGAGTTTTTACAGAACTAAAATCAGGCACGCAGCAATGCATACTGCTTTGCAGACAGATTTATTCTCTACCTGATTTACAGGGAAAAAATTGATGAAGGTGCTGATTCCTGTTTGGTTAGGAGCACAAAGCTTTAGGGCTTCAGGGTCTTGTTGTTTGAACTGTGCAATTGCTTATTATTCACTCCAGGTCTCTTTTTATTATTCCGTTCCAAATCCTCTGTGATTATTTAATACTATTTGTATAGGTTACAGCCAAATAAAACATGCCCTTTTTATTCAGAATTAAATACAGGTCATAAATTGAGATTTACAACATGTTTACTCGTTTTTAGCTTCTCCTGCTCCAGCAACACACTTTTCTTTTTGACCTCAGTGTTTACTTAATTCAGCAAATATAGACTGTATATAATTTTGTCCTTGATTGTGTTGTACTTAAATTGATATACCGGTATACTGAATTTCTCACAGTAGATTGGTATTGAAATTCTGTGTGGTATTGATCATGGCTGATGTTAATCGGCTAGCAGAATGAAGCCCTTCTGTTTTGCAAAGATAAAAAAGACATCAATTTCATGTTTCATGTTTTTATAATTTTTAGGTTATACCGTTTTTTATGCCTCAAACCCTAATAATTGTACTCTCGGGCAATAATTAGATGTTAGATTTATCTAGACTCACAATTAGCCATTACTGATTATTTTAGATTTCTATCTAGTTTCTAAAAATATTTCCAACAGACAGTATTTCCACTGAGACCAGTACTACCCCATAGCCAACGAAATTATACCATCAATTTCCACATTTTCATTTTGTCTTTGTCAGGGCCTTCCACAGGGCGGCGAATTGCCTGTAGGTCAGATGGTGCACTAATTGGCATCCTGGCAGAAACAACCCCAGCCCAGTGAGATGAAAGGTGCTGGATAAGCACATGGGCTCATCCTCTCTCTCCCCAGGCTTTGGCCTCACCAGGTTTTTCAGGCTTTGTTGTTTTTTGTTTTTTTTAATTGGCATTATTATGTTGCCTTCCTGCTTCAAAACTAGACATTTCCTGCTTGCCATGCTGGTGGAAAGGAGGACATGTGGCCATTGGGCCTATTCTATGCCCCAGTGAAATGAATGAGGCAAATTCAGAATGTGGTTGTGGGTGGAGTGGTGGTTATCTCCATGATTGAGAGGAAGGACAGATGGGAACTGCAAGGGGAATGTTTGGAAAGGAAATGTCCAAATTATTTATTCAGGCTTTTTAAAAGGAAGAGAAATATTTAACTGATTAATGAAAGAAAAGATCTCAGAGTGATGATGAGAACATTTGTTTGATGATCCCCATTTGATGCACAACTCCGCCTTGTGCTTGTTACTTAGACATCATTCTAATAGGTTTGTTTGAATTTTTATCATGTTTAATATCCATTAGGTTCTGTAATGTACTGGCCTATGTCCTCTTGGGTAAAGGTGAAGTTGAGGGCAACGTGAGCTGATAAAGTTGTGAAGTTCTTTCCGCTTTCTGCTTTTGCTTTAAGCATCTTTTATTCATACAGATTCTGCATGAAACATTCAGAGAATGAAACCATCAGAGACAGCATGCAACACTTCATTCAGCTCTTCACTCTTAAGCCCTGAAGTCATGCTCCTAAAGCTTTCCACTGCTGCACCGTTTTGCTGAGTATAATGTTTCTTTATGAGGTTATCATACCATTAGCGAAGATTATTATGTAGCTATTGACATGTCATTTTAAAACTGATGGCCGGTTTTGACCTTGTGCTTTATTATTCTCGAGTATTCAGCTAACATGATTAAATGGCAACATGCTTATTAGTCATAGTGATCATTCATTTATGGCTGTAGATTTAGGCACATTACCCTAGTGTTTGATTTGTTTTTGGAACCTCCCTGACTGGCATTTACCCCTGGCTACTCCTGGATCTTCTGTAACCATGATGGTACTGGAGTCGTCAGATTACATGGAGCTTTTTCATGCATTTGGAAGCCCACATCCACAGCTGCTCCCAGCTGATTTTTGGTAGGTACTAACAAAGCTACTAGGTTCTAACACAGCATACTGGGCACACCCAACAAGCTGATTTGAAGATGATCTCACCCAGTCGTCCTTCCATCACAATTTGACCCTTGTCAAAGTCATTTAGATCCTTACACATCCCCATTTTTTCTGTTTCAGTCGCATGCTGTGTATTATATCCCACATCTTAAATGGTGCTACTGTAACAAATGCACTGTTGTACTGTAAAATTTGGTTTCTACTTTTGGATTTCTACTTTTTTTTGTTTGTTTGCTTCTTGCCTTGCATGTGTCACTTTGGATATAAGCATCAGATAAATGCAGTGTGATGTAATGTAAGATCAATGTTATTTACTTATCCTGTCAGTTCTTTTATGATTTGAATGGTAAAGCTGATCTGTGTATATTGCCAAGATAAATGCCATGTCACACCAAATACAATATCACAATCTTGGAAAAATAGAAGATAAACTCACAGTAGATAATTAGCTTCAAAGGTCCAATCAACTACACTTGAAGTAAAACAGAAAATATGGTTTTCTTTGTATAAGCTAAAAGGCCATTTGTGTCATGTAGTTTTGGCACTGTGACATACACTGGCATGATAATATTTAGTGTCTATATGCAATAATGTCTAATTTATCATTATATGTTATAATTAAACTGCCACATTGACATTTATCTCTGTCGAATATGGTGGTTTATTGTATGGAGCAGTTATATGTTGAACATAAATGAGTAGCATAATTGTCTTAACAGTCATATCAGCATCTGTCTGAAAGGTCAGTAGAGGAAGCGTTACGAAAGTGAAAGTGAACTATGCAGTCCTGCTGCCAGCATCCTTCTTCTTCCTCACTCTCTTCATCACACATACACCAGCACACATACACATACACATACACATTCACACACATTTTTTATCCAACAATTTTTTTTTTTACGGGCACAGACAGACAACACTAATCCCACGGTGATATGCGGCAGCTTCAGATAGATCAGACACCTGCTTGTGCTGCTTCCAAAGCCTTTTCTCTTAAAATTTGACTTCTTTTTAAAGAGCTCTACTTAATCCACGCTCCTTATTTACTTTCTTTTTGTCAGCCTATTTTTGCGCCTACCAGAATTAAGGACAGATGAAAGAAGTGGGTAATGAAAATGATCCTTGAATTTATTTAGCGTGCATCTCATCAATCAAAGAGTTCTCCCAGGATGAAAAGCACAGAGAGGGGCAAAAGAAAGTAGAAATTAAGCTCAGTACCGGAAAGTAGCCATACTTAAAGCACTCCTGGGACCATGAAAAAGCAATGCCATTTAGAAGGCATTAAGAAAATCTTTCAGTCTTCATTCATCTTCAGTAAGTCCTTGTCAGGGTTACAGTGAAATTCAAGCCTGTCCCAGGAGCACTGGGTGTGAGGCAGGAATACACTTTGGGTGTAATTCTAGTCCAGTGCAGGGCACCATGCACTCACATTCATATACATATTCACATCTAAGGGCAATGTATCTTCTCCAGTCTGTCTATTGGTATGCTTTTGGGAAGGTGACAGCCTCAGGTTTCTGCACTTGGCTGACAGTGATGGAACCGCTTGTGGGTTTTAGCAAATATGCCACTATGTTCGGCATGTTGTGCAGTCTGAGGTGCATTTTTTGCTCAGCGTAGTTGTAAAGAGTGTTTAGTTGAATCACTGTAGCCTTTCAGTTAGCTTGAATCATTTTCTGTCATCTCTCTCATCACCAAGGCATTTCCCGGTGTTTTTCTTTTTCTTTTTTGTGTAAACTCTGTATGATACTGTTGGGTGTAAAAAAATTCTGCACGCTTATCAGGTTCCATAAAACTCAAACCAACCTGTCTGGCACTAATAACCGTGCCACGGTCAAAGTTACTGAGATCATATTTTTTTACTATTATGATGTTTGTGAACATTAAGTAAAGCTCATGGCCTGTATCTTCATGGTTTTATCTATTGCACTGCTGCCACATGATTGACTGACCAAGTAATTGCATGAATGAGCAGATGTAAAGCTGTTCCTCTTAAATAGCCTGCGAGTGTAAATACATATTTCCAACAAGAAATTGGTGGAATAATGAAATTTAACAAGGGCACTGTTTCTCTGTTGGTTTTTTTTTTTTTTTAAACCAGGGGTACTGCTAGGTAGGTTTTGCCTCTAACCTTAATTGCATGGCTCCAGCCAATTGATTGCTTTTTATATTAATGAAGTATTATAGCCTACTGTGGATTCTTTCCTCACCTCTATGTGCCTCAGCTGCTCTGATTTTTTTTTTAATGATGATGAGAACAGTTCTGTACTGGTGCTGTATAGTTTGGAGAGTTGCCCCATAAAGGGTACCTCTGCAGACCCCCCTTTCTGGAGGCCAGGTCAGACTTCTAAATATATTCACCATCAGCTGAGAGCCTGGCTGGACTTCATCTGACCTTACTGTGTGATGTAGGTTAGAGAGCCCCTTTAGCTTTACGGGCCCCACAACCAGGCTTGTAAAATAGCTATTGCACTTGGCTACTCTGTCATGACACTGTTCACAGCTTCTTACTTCAAACACAAGGTTAAAACTTGCAGAATGTTGAATGAATTACACACACTACCACATCAGACTGCTTATTCAATTCTAGACATTATTAAGGCACATACATCAGTATGAGACTATTTGTGGTTCTCGGGGCTGAAACAATGAATGTGCAATTTCTGAGCTCACTTGTTCAGCTTTGCTTAGTTCTAACATGATTAATAAGCACAATGCAATTCAGTGTCGGTTTTGATTAACATATTACGCTTTAGACATTTTCATGTCTGAAGAAATGCTTCAGCGTCCTGTCAGTGTTGATTGTCTCTCTGCATTTCCGTCTACATGAACATTTGGGCAACAATTTCCAGTGGGCAAATACATTTTAAACAACTCAGCACGATTAGCATAACTGAACCATAATATAGTCACTGGAGTTCATAGAATCTCATCTTTGAAAAAAAAAATTGTTTAATGCGGTTAGTGAAGAGTAATGCTGTGTTCATGACCAAGAAGGAAAGATCAGTTTGAATATATACAGACAAGCCAATGCAAAATACATACTGGTGGTGGCTCCATAATGGTATGTGGTTTGTTGATCTGGCATTCCATGTGACCTTTCCGGTACATCTCCAAACATCTCTGACAGGTGAACGCTATGTGTGCCTCCTTTCTGTGTTACACCTGTTCATGTCCTGCATTCATTTTGTTGGGTTTGGCCTCTTCCAACATGACAATGTGCTGCCAAATTATGGTTAGAGGAACACTTATCTGAATTTGGGGTTTTGCCATTCCAACATAAGTCACCAGATCTTAATGTAATCAAACACATCTGGAATGCAGTGCAACACACTGTGGAACACTGAAATCCGACACCTCGGATTACAACAGAATTGTGGACTGTTGTACAGGAAGTACGGTGTTCATTGCCTACAGAATATTTCAACAAGCGTGTGGAGTCCATGCTTTGTGTGGGACATACCAAGTATTAGACTGGTATAGACTGGTATTTGTATCTCCTATTGGGCTTTTCAGGACCTCTGAACCTCTGACCTCTCTGAGTTGGGATTCAGTTAAGTCACTCTAACTTGGTGGCATTTATAATGAAAAAAAAAAAAAGTAACAATGTGAATTGATAAAATAATTCATATTAATTACAGCTTACAATTTTATACCTGTATTCACTTAATGCTTCAGACAGCTGAGTTTGTGTGAATGTTACAAAGTTATGTATACACAGTGTCATCCTGCTCAGTAACCTGCCTTCACGGCAGTGAATCATGAGCACCATACATAAACCAGAAAAGATGCCTTAACTCTTTTAACCTCCATTACCTCAGAGGTATTCCAAATGATTCCACGGATCATTTGACAAGAGTGCGACCCCAACATTAGTGACCCGGTCCAAAGTGATTTGTAGCATGTATGCTGTCATATCCAAGCCAAGCTTCTCCTGAATGGTCTTTGGTCAGGTACATAAGGACATGGGAGGCAATGACAGACTTAGCTTGGACGGTCAACCAAAACAGGTGGCAGAGATAAGGATTAGCAAGGAGACTGGACAGCAAAGGGCTTCAGTTGGACTCATTTACATCAAAAGCACCAGGGTTTGTCTTTCCAGAATTGGCCAGTACAAGCAAAGCAGTGCTGTAAAGTTACAAAATACTAACATTCATTGGATTCCAATAGAGATCCGAGTCATTAGTAACAATATTAAATACCTTGACGTTATTAGTTTGTCATGACACATGCTTGCATTGCAGGAACATAGCTAATAGTGGTACTTCCGTTCAAAGATAAATGCAGGAAGCGGGTAGTTAACCTTTACACTCTGACACTGAAGGCGGGTGTGACCTAACATAACCTGTCACATCTTCTCAGAATATGTATGCACTCAAGCTCTTAGCAAAAAAAAAGAACAGATGCTGAGTACGCCAGAAGCCACAGAAAAAAAAATCTGTGTTTGTGCACACCCACATCCAATCAATACCAATATAGTAGCCATTTTGCAGAGTTCAGAATGATTGCAAGCCTCATATTCAGCACCATGCTTCTAGCCATGGGCCTTTACTATCTTGTGTTCCCACCAGGCGTCATAATAACCAAACCCTCCTCTGAGTTTCCTCTCTAACCAGCCCCCCTGTGTCAGAAAGCAAGCCAGGATCTGTGCATTATACCTCTGAAATACTCAGTGGAGGCTGTCTGAAGCTGATGGTTCTCTGCTTTCACAGCTCAGCTTTGCTAACAGTTAGAGCAGTAGACTTGTACATCGGGTACATCAGGTCACGTTTGGGTACGAGCACACCATGGATTCACACTCCATGCAGCTTTTAATATCTGTGTGATGGCATGGGTTTGTGCTTTGTCACAGTGCTGGAATGAACAGGCAGTGGCTATGCAAATGGTATCAGAATGACTCGTTCTCATTACAAATATAAGAGCACAGAGGCTTGTCATTCCCGTACCGTGCCTTGCCACAACATTTGAATGCCTCTCGGACAGTTTCAAAGGATGGCACCGAGGTTTTCTGAGAGGGGCGGGAGGATTTTCCATCCTGAATTTCAAATGGAAGCATCTCTCACCCCAGCACTAAGGCATAGTGCAGCACTGGCATGTTATGACTGTTGGAGCATACTGCAAACCGGGAAGCATTGGATGTTTGGGTTGCATCCCAGCATGAACAGCTTTCTCTTAGTTTGCAGTAAATATTCTCCAACCTGCAACCTGCTAGGCTGATGTGCATTGGCTGGTGTCTCATTGCTCCTGTCACATTTCTATAATCAGTTGTAGAGATGGAAGGATTAATCAGGTGTGGATCAGAATAGGCTCATTTCTGGCTTACATATGTGATCAGTTGATATTTCTGTTATCTGGCTTATGCGGTGAGCTGATCAGTGATAAAAATGTGAGCCAATGTGCTGAATAAAGAAAGAAATATAACATATCTATGCTATGTTTAATTGTTTGACTGAAGCAAAGAGAATAATTTTAACCTTATTAACCTGATACGTCGCTGTAGGTTACATTATGTTTGACTGAAGCAAAGCAATCCAAATTCTAAAGGAATCAGTGATTGAAGCTATTGTCATAACCGTCGGAATTCTGTTGATTACTTGTATCATGTGCTTCCTAGTAGGAAATATTTTTCACCCCCTTGTAAGCTCTGTCTCCCA
>JAOVVF010000036.1:26829655-26843047 GCA_028565595.1 Duopalatinus emarginatus | reverse complement strand
TATCTGAGGGCTGATTTAATACACGGGTCAAAACCGACCCGTTAACATAAGAAATAGTAACAGAAAGCTAACACAAGTGGAAGGCTAGAGACATGTCAAACTGGCTCAGACCTGTGTTCAGCCTGTGAGGACTGGGTTTGGATAACTGGTTAATGGGTGTGGTATTTTCATGACAGTGTTTTTACAACAAGAAACAGGGTTTTCAATATTGAATGGGAATGTCTATTGAAGGGACGTGACTGTAGTGATTAAGACGTTCGCCTTTTAATCAGATCAGGACCACCCCTCGAGTAAGGCCTTAACCTGCTTGGTTGTATAAATGAGATAAATGTAAGTCGCTCTGGTAAGAGAGTACTCTCTGTATTCTCTTCTCTACCCTCTCTCTTCATGTCCCGTTAGGATGAGCTACACCTGATACGGATGAGGCACCAGAGGATACCGGTGACCCTGATTCCCGATTTCCGATTCCCAAACCTGCCTTATCTACTCTGACCCCTATGTCTTGTTGGAGTCTCATCTAAACCCACATGGACAGTCTACAGAACACCATCATGGACAAATATAGGAACCATGAATCAGATAACAGACTTATAACTAAAATTAATTCTCTGGTCACTTGTACTTTTTATAAGGATGGGTTTCCTCTTTTATAGTTAGTTTAGTTTGGTGTGATCTCTGTTGTCTTCTCGGGAGCTGCAGATAAACCATTCTGGGCATCTGTGCTCACTGTTCACTAGTGTGTATATGTGTGATTCACTGCACAGATGTGTGTATTTCCATGCACGGATAGGTTAAATGCTGTCAACTTGCTGACTTTTTCTCAAAACCTTTATATTGCATAAGTGTCAGTTACCACAGTACAGTTCTCATGTCACTGCAAATTCTCAGTGTTTAAACTCTGAACTGTCCAAAATGCCTCTGCTCATAACTTTCTTCACATTGTAATCCTGAGCTTATATTGTGTTAATCATTTTATTTCAGTAATTCTTTATGTGATTCTTCTGGGTTCTCTGGTTTCCTCCCACCTCCCCAAAACCCTCCAATAACCTTGCTGGGGATAAAGGGAATAAGTTACCCCTAGATGTAAATAAGTGTGAAAGCGGATATTGAATATTTAATTGTTCACTTGCCTGTCATTATTTCTGAGCATCAACATTTCAAATAAAGGTGTATTTTTACATTTTAATTGAAAATGCTTATAGTGTTATAAGCAAGAGACACTTGAGAAACTTAAAGATAATTAAATATAAAATAAAGATAATTTATTGATTATTTAAAATACATTTATCATAAACCTATCATAATATATACATCTATCACAATTATTAATATAAACAGCAGCGAATGTTTAAATGGAATTGGCAAATTCAGTAACTTTTTAGTAATTATGGTTGGCGAATTGCTGTAGTTTAGATTTTTTATTCAACATAAATAAAATAAATGTGAATAAAATCTACAAATTTAATATGTACACATATAGGTGTTTACAAAGGTAGATAAAAATTTGCACTAATATAATTTAGCAATACTATGAATGTTAGAAAGAACACTAAGCAAACATTTATAAACCTACAGATAGACTTTTAAAGATAATTGCTAACTGCTTAAAGCTGGGATCATGAATTGAAAGATTTTTACACGGTTTTGTCATATTTTTGCGTGTGAGCATCGGGAACGAGGAACAGGCTGTGTAGTGCGACATTATCAAAGAACAGCGTTTGGTGTGCAACACAAAAATATTGTGTAGTCTCATCCTGGCATTAGTGTAAAATTTCATTAATGATACCAGAATTACAATAGACACAATGATAGAAATGGTTTACATTTCAAAGTAATGCTAGTGGTAAAGCCTGGAGGTGAAATCCTTACCACAAAAAAAGACCTGTGGTGAAGGCCAGGGACAAAATACTTACCACAAATAAACAGACAACTACTGGAGCCCAAGGGTAAAATACTTACCATGAAAAATCAAGATCCTGGAGTCCATGCCCCGTAGGGGACCTACCACATATCAGACTGATGTACCAGTTTTTCTGGCACTTTAGTGTAGTTTATTCATCTGAGTAAATATACTTAGACAGAACACTAAAGACCTAAACATACTTGACGCAAAGATGTGAATGCAAACACATTAAGCTTAACAGTCTGTTCCTCACATGCAGTTTTCTTTGGAATACACATTGTCTTTGGAAATGATCAGGAACTCAATACAGAACTGTTTTATATATAAGTAACTCATGGATGTGGTTCAGGCCATACTCTTTTTTCATACTCATTGACTCTCTGATATTCAACAGAAGATGTTCGTATAGAACAAATAAATTTAATTATTTTGAAAACTATATTAGGCTTCACACTGTTATAACTGAATAGAAGAACCTCTGCATGGTCCCACCTCAACGGACCTGATGACACACTGCCGAACTACTCACAGCCACTTCATGTCTTTGAATTAAATTTTTTGTCTTGTTTCTTGAACAGGGCCTACATTATACATAAAAAAATGACATACTGAAATTAAGGAACAAAAACTTTTTTTTTCCTTTTTTATTACCTTCCAACGTACATCCAACGTCTTATATGCAGATTAGCTACCAGAAAGCATTTACACATGTCAAGAATTGACAACATACAATTTTAAAAATTAAGCTCCATTTTCTTTACATATAATACATAATCACACATGTTAATAAATACCAATAAACTCTGTAAAACAATTTACACAGTCTAAATAACTAGGCCTTGCACTCATGTAACTTATTTTACTCACAGTTATCTTGTACATACATACAAAAGTCTGTGTCCATCTATACAGCGTAATGGAGACCAAGCGAAAATATAGGTAGAATCGACCTATACAGTATGTAACCAATAGACATACAGCTTGGCTAAAGGCATTACAAACGGTTATGCCAAATATTTGAAGATTTCTTGCTGTTACACAATATTGTGTGTTAGTGATGTGTGAATGCTCACATGTAGTATAAATTTATCTTTTATAAAAACAAATACATAAAAAAAAACAACCCTTGGTAAAGGTGAGTAAACATCATGGATGTGAATATGACATGTCATATGTGATAAAGGCATGTTGCTACACAGCCAGTGCAATCAGTTCACCGTCTGGATCCCAGTCCAAAGACAAGAAGCAGATTTGCTCGGTATTGGCAATCCAGAGGATGACTAATGTAACAGGGGTTCTGTATGGCGTAAATTATTTGATATCGGATACCAAATAAAGGTCAGGGATTATAGAAATATACAAAGAGGATCCACCACATATCAACGAGCTGATTGTATATTATGTCCTCATGCACTGTCTATAGACTGACACACCTTTGAAAACATTAATATTGCAATTCCCCAATGATTTCTATGATTGAAAATATTCCTCTGTTATTCCTCGGTTTCTGTAAACTGTAGCGTGAATGTTGGAAATTTATGTCAGAGAACTGATTGTAAACTTATACAGGAATAATAATATTAAGATCACCCAAGAGCAAGGAGACAGCACTAGACACTGCAGATGAGAAGCTCTACTAAGAGGCCAAGTCCTATATACAATACAGGATATGCTCGTTCTTAGATATCCTTCAGTCCTGATATGAGGTGACTAATAAGGGGATAAAACAAAACATTTCCTGATCATAATTTAAGAAAATAAAAGGACATGTGGAATTTTTTTATAGTATGCAAATAGTTCATTGCATGTTTTTTTTTCTGCAAAACAAAAACAAGTAAAATAAATATGGTGCTAAACAGTTCTGGTCAGATTAATTGATTGTGGCAAAAAATGCCATTGATCATGGCTCCACATTGCATTGTGGGTAAGAAAGGCATCTTAACTATAGTGTGTTCCTACTTTCAGTCAGTAGTTGAAGTAAAATAACAAAACAAAAAAAAAAAAGCATGAATAGATTCCAAGGACCTCTTTCCTGTGTAACAGCTGCTGAACTGTACATCTGTTCCTTTTAAAATGTCGCTTAGACGTCCCTGTTTATTCCCTTTCTGAGTCCAACGTAACGGAAAAATGTCTTGTACGTACACAAAGGCTTGACTGGATTTCCACTGAAGCGTAAAGAGAGACAGGTGAAACGACTGACCCTGAGCCGAGCCAGGATGACTCGTAAACATCAAAATAAGACGTGTAAATGTCAACGAGAGAAGCAGGCAAACTCAACCAAGTCCTCGTGTTTTTCTCATGGTGGTGTTGTGAAGATCACATCGAGTGGATTTGCTGCTACTGCTAAGCCCAGTTTAGGTTGAAGCCCTTGGAGAGCATAACAGACTCCAGGTCTTTGTCCTCTTCCTTCTCCCTGAGTCTCTGCTCTTCCAGGAGAGCCACCAGAGAGTCCCTCTGCTCCACCACCTCCAACATCTCGTTTAGGATCCGCTTCTCATCGGCTAGCTCTGTATCAGTCTTCAGGTGGTCTGGAGAAATACATGCACAATATTTTTATACTTTTATTTGATAAAATAACAGGAGTTATAGTCAGGTCAATACAATAGCAAAAGCAAAAGATAACAAGAATATTCAGACGCAGTGGTTTACGATGAGTGAAAGTCTGCTAGGTCTTGGGAAAAGCAATACCATGGCCTTGAACAATGGCCTTATATAATATATGAGTGGCCATAAATTAGATTAAATATGGCCATAAATGTGTTACAGCTGTTTTATGAGTGTGTGTCTCAGATAATTTTTTTTTCCTGGAAAATACATTGCCAACTATTTTTATTGTGATTTTTGGTTGATTTGTTATATTTGTTATTGCACCTCTAGTAAGTGTACACGAGGAAGCCTATACTGTGTATATTGTGAATCAGGTCTTCTGTCCCTGGCCTGGATTTAGGAGGATACACTGACTCCAAAACACTGACTGCAGTCTTTTCAGACTAGGCCTTCATTTGCAAAAGTGATTTTTTACAAAAATCTTTCTTACATCAGCAACTGTGGATGTTTGGCATGCATTTGAAGTAAGGCCTAATGAGGGTAACCTTGTGTTATATAAGGATATAAAAGGATAAAGGGACAGTAGGTACCTTCAATTGCCATGCGCTCTCTGAGCTCCTGCTGCAGTCGACTCTGCCTGTCCTCCAACTCCAACTCACGAGCACTGAAGACATCGTAGAGGAACGACAGATATTTTCAATGTCGTACCAACTACATTATGTGTTCAACATTTTTTGGCCCTAGGTTGTGAGCTCAACATGATGACTCAGACTTGCAGTGAAACAGGGTGGTGGATTACTCACAATATCATCAGCTCCGACTCATAGCGCACCAAAGCATTCTTCTCCTGCACCAGTTTAAACCATTCCTGCATCAGCTTCGGGTCGTCCTTTTTGCCCATTCCTGAAGAAAACATGAAGAAAGCGTGACAGGGTGAGGAAACTTTCCGAATCCTGGCGTGTCACACAGATTCAACATGGACAAACACACAGACAATGCAATGACAGCCAAGCCGGGATGTCTCTCATTAGGGAATGATGGGATAGGGAAAAAAAGGATTGAGTCAGGAGCAAGAGTACTGACCCAGGGTCAAGTCTGACTGGTTATTACACAGAAGATGGCGTGGAGGTAAGGTTTCTGATTTTAAAAGTACATTTGTGAACAATTAAAACATCAGATTAGGCATTCTGTTCTTCTCTGGTTTGAGTTCATAGTCTTGAATGTTTAGTCGTGTTTTTATTTTACAGAGACGTCAGGGATCATTTCCCTTATATGTTTTTATATAACGACCAGAGGACGCAGAGAGAGAGAGAGCGAGAAAGAGAAAGGTTTACTAAATGTAAGTAAACTGCCCTTAACCTTTTGTATGGCCTTCTGCACACTACACAGTGTGCTGTTAATGAAAAATAATCACTGACAGAGTGGTGTGACGTGAGCTGACGCATTTTGCCAACATTTACACTTTTTGTTTAAGAAAAAACATCCTGCTACTATCATAATCTGATTGTATTTTTATAACATCTTAAAGTATTTTATTCATCTTATACCACAGCAATTTCCCAATGATTACTTGCTCTTTATTTATTAAATAAGGACACTTTGTACTTTTTATCCATTTAGATACATTCAATTACAGTCGATTCCTGTTACTGTGCATGTTATTACCATTATAAGTTACCAGACTCTTCAAATTGGTAAGATTAAAACCCCATCTTGTAATATGACCAATAAACCAGAACGCTCTCCAGGAGGAATTAAGGTCACAACTTTACAGTTACACACCGTCGACACTGGAGACTCCTTCCAATAAATCTCCTTATTCATGCTTTAGAAAAGGATGCTTTGATGCTTTTTTTCTGTTTATGTGAAGTTTCGACCACACATGTCCCTGTGCAGGCTGTTACTATAGAAATGTAAGCACATTTGTAAACTACTGTCCAATACACAACATGTATCAATATTGTCTGACCAATCAGAATTGAGAATTCAACAACGCTGTGGTATAATCAAGCTTAACCCAACCTATCATCAAATATTAAACACTCAAAATAATACTGGGAACTGGGTAAGATCCACATTCTTGATCCTATACGACAACCAAAAGGATTTCCAAAACAGTTGTGTGCATGGATAAAAAGAAAACTGGCATGCAAGACTGAAATCACTCACTGGCTGCACAGTTGGCCAACTGTACACATTAATCCATGCTAGTACAGTCCTAAAAGCCTGTGACAGTCCCTTTAACATCCCTTTCAGAGTCTCACACACACACACACACACACACACACACACACACACACACACACACACACACACACACACACAGGCATGCAAAAAGCTCACTGGAGCCAAGCAAACCGAGATGAGGCATGGACATACTGGAAAGAACATAGTACACACAAAAACTAAATGTTTGCACTTGCTGACACGGCCCTGTGCTGCTTTAACACACAGAGAGGCAAAGCATAGTTCCTGAGACACACGAACGACATGAGAGACAAGAGACAAACTGGACAACACGTTTTGGGAGGCGCAACTTATCCAGTGGACACGCACTGCCAGTAGCCTCCACAACATTCAGCCCCATTCTCTCCCAAAGAAGAGACAGAGAAAAAAACCAGAGTTAGCTTAGTCTCACCAACACACACACACACACACACACACACTCACACACACACACACACACACACACACACAGCCACTTAGAGCTTTAAAGCACAGTGCACTCACACACACATTCTGTATTTTATGTTTATATATGCATGTGTGTTTATACACAAACTGATCTGACATAACATTAAAACCACCAAACCACTGACAGGTGAATTAAATAATATTGATTACAGTGGTTATAGTGGCATCTGGATATACTAGGCAGTAAGTGAACAATGAGTTCTCAAAGTTGATGTATTGGAGGCAGGAAAAATGGGCAAGCGTGAGAATCTGAGCGACTCTGACAAGGTCAAAATTGTGATGGTTACATGACTGGTGGTTACAATGGTCTGAGCTTCTCCAAAACAACAGGTTTTATGGGGTGTTCCCAGTACACAGTGGTCAGTACCTACCAAAAGTGGCCCAAGGAAGAGCAACCATTGAACCAGCAACAGGGTCATGGGCAGTGTGCATGGGAAGGTGGTGGGATATCTAGACTCCCATAGAAGATCCACAAAAGGGATCTGTTGCTACCGTCTTGGTGCCAGACTGCCATAACAGTTCAGGGCTGTTTTGGCAGCTGTACTGTATAGACAGGTGGTTTTAATGTTATGGCTAATCAGTGTGCATTGTCCTTCCAGAGATTTTTGTTTATGCATTACCAATAAAATTACATTAATGTATTACTATCTTCTTGGTAGTTCCACAGATACCTTATATTACTTATATACGTTTATTTTACAGTTAAAGAGATTCTTTAGAAAATGTTTAAGAACCTCTGATCTATGTTATGGACTGTACACACGGTCAAAACACACAGTCAACACACAGTTTTAACATGCAGCCGTACAGAAGAGGATTGAAGCCACTAACACACACTACATGGGTTTTTTTCAAACAGTAAACCATGCAGTTAAATTCACACTCGGTGATAAAAGTATGATGCTGTTGGATGCCTAATTTTGGTGAAAATCATTATCTGGGAATGAAAGCAAGGGTGAGGGGAGTGAACAGATTGGATAAAGAAGGAGGAGGAGGAGGAGGAGGAAGATTGCTCCACAACTCCAGAGATGGTAGTAGTCTGGGGAAAAGGCCACGGGTTGGGCTGGCACGCTAATGTGGCCTGGTAAGACAGAGTTTACGTTACCTTTTGGGGAACAGCACGGACAGAAGGACAGGGGTCTCCAGCGAGGGGTCCCGACATAGGGCTCAACTTCCAAGAGACAGAAAGGAGTGGAGGAGGTGAAAAAAAGAAGGGAGGTGACGGAGAAGGAGAGGGCAGAGAGGAGAAAACGGAGGTGTGGGAGAAGGGAGGGAGAAATGAAGGAGAGAGAACAGTGAGGAGAAAGAAATCAAAAAAAGCAAGAGAACTATGGGGAGAAACTCAACTCAAAACTGCAGTGTAGTGGAGAGAGAGAGAGAGAGAGAGAGAGAGAGAGAGAGAGAGAGAGAGAGGAAAAGAAAGAATGCAAGAAAGAAAGGCAGAAACTAAAAGTAATTTTGTGAACATTTGCACTGGGCTGTGTTTAAAAAAAAAAACAAAAAAAAAAACACGCACACCCAGGAAATACATAAGAATTCATGCCTACAAATAAAAAACGATCTGCTGTCAATCTTAGTACTGAGGATTGCATAAGCATTCACCTGAAACCTTTTCACATAACTTTCCCTTTGGATTAGTTTGGTAAAACCATACACACCTGTTTCTGGCCCCAGACCTCACCTGTTCAAACTTATACTGCAACTTATACTACACTACATTTATACTAGTGATCACCATTTAACTAATTCCATGACTCAGATGTGAAAGACATAACGGGGTGAATACTTATGCAAGGCTGTGTACAGTAAACAAAGATGCAAAGTAGATCTATCCTGACTGATCAGCTGCTGCTACTTGAGACTAAAATGAACACAAAATTAGCCTGTTAGCTCAGTTTAGGAAACTAATTCTTAGAAATCCTTTGGTATTTTTGAAATCTAAGAAAAATAGAAAGCAAGTGTGTTCTTTGCCAGTCAATGGAAAAGACTGAGGCACGAAAAAATGATATCAAACATTGACACTGGTGAAATAGTATGGGTGGTGAAGGTGGTGTGTGAGAAGTGAAAGAGGTAAGAGTCAGGACAAGGCAGGTCTCATGGCAGACAGACTGATATAAGGATGATCTGCAGTATTTAAGCACAGGTGAAATGCTGGACTGCACCAAGGGACAATCGCCAAGGGACTATCACAGAGGGACTATCACAGAGGGACTATCACAGAGGGGACAGAGATTTCAGTTCTGCTTTTAGCGTAAAACAGACCAGCAGATCAATGCAATGCAACGCAAGGCAACCATAAATCTAATTAGTAGTACATTCAGATATTAACCAGTCTCAGGTCACATGCTGCAGAACCGTCACACATCACCAGAGGAAGCCGTCTGCTTAGTTTATCATGTATCAGGCCAGCAGTAGAGCTATAGTGCCGTGTGGTGAATCACAAAGAATACCATCTTATCTCAGACATGTTCAACTACTTGCTCTTTAGAAAATCTCTCAAATCCTACAGTGGCGGTTCAACAAGTATGGCTCTGGGTTACTGATTAGAAGGTCGCAGGTTCAAGCCCAAGCACTACTATTCTGCTACTGCTGGGCCCTTAACCTTCTCTGCTCTCTAACCCCAACTACCTGAGAGAAAAAAATGCACAGTTTGTTGCAATGCATATTTGAGAAGAATAAAGGCTGCTTTTTTTGTCTTTATACAGGCTAAATAATTTGAACATGGCCCTTAGAAACTGCAGTGACTGTTGGTTGGTTATTTGAGTTGATGACCAATTTCCAAAAACAGACCAACATTGAGGCCACTACATTCATTCAAACAGGTGGAAAATCCATAAATGACATGCCAGCCATTCCACATCCTCACCTCACTTGACATATAACAGCCGTTCTTTATAAAATAAATAAATGATACTTCATACCTACCTGAGATGGATAAGGTTGGTATTGTAAGTATTATACATCACTACTCAGTATGACACTCAATAAGGTTTTATTACACATGCAAAGAAAAAAAATAAAATAATAAAAAAATCAACACAGCCTTTCTACTTGGTCGTAAGTGTGTATGTTGCCTGAAGAGAAATGCATGTCATGCTTCAGGTTTTTAAATGTTATTTCAATTTCATATTAGTCCATAGATAACTAAATACAATGTCTGGGAAGCAAAGTTAAGGACATGTCTTAGTTTATTGGGCCTTGTTTTTCTTTCTTTTTTTTTTTTTTGGTTGCTGTTGGTGTTTTGTTTGCAACAGAGCTCCACGCAATCTCCTGTCACTGTGAATGGCTACAACATGGCATAGAAGCACAAACTCAAACAACACAGTGTAGCATGACTGTGTGGAGATGGACAAGGACACAACAAATAAGAACATTACAAGGGAGATCTCTCTCTCTCTCACACACACACATGCACGCACGCGCACTTGCACGCACGCACGCGCACACACACACACACACACACACACACGTACACACGCTCCTGGACACATGAGCAGGTATGGTGGAGAAAGTACAGGGGAAGCAGCTCTAACTAAAGCGGGTAAAGCAAACAGCTGTTTAGTAGAGTTTAAACAATGCACAAGCCTCCCTCTCTTTTCTGAAAGTGTGAGCTGAATTAGGGCCTGACCGATATAGAAACTCCCTATAAATGTGGCGGTCTGTAAACTCATGTATGTAGAAGAGGGCAGATAAGAGCTTTCCTTCAGGTGTATTATGTTGCCATGGCAACGGAGCATAAGCAAGAGATGCGCCTTACTAGCTTCGCGTGTTAACGGAAAATATTAGCTCTTCGCGCTTACCAGATGGTAATCGCGTCCTTTCTGTCAGATTGATCGGAATTGACAGGGAATAAAATGAAATATGTTATGTAGCTTGTGGGGTTCGAGTGCAATTTTAGCTTTGGTGTTGGATCAAATGAACAGGTATTTGTTCAGCGTTATGTATAAGCAATTTTCAATATTCAATACCAACAATCAGCTCAGGTTTATTCCACTGAATTCACCAGCAGTGGAATATTTTAGTGGTAAATGATGAATGCTCATCAAGCAAATATTGTAGGAAGCTAAAGAGAGTAAATCATTTACAGAAAGTGATTCTTTTATATTGAGCTAAGTGCATGTAAATCTATAGCACCAAGACTTGAACGTCCCACCTATAGATGTTGATATATATATGATGCTTGTTTATACAGGTGTATTATATAGAGTGGTAACAGACTCCTTTCTCATAAAAAAAAAATCATGAAGGTTGTCTATTCTCTAAGACGTGTGGAAAAACATGGTCAATTTCTTTCTAAGAAAGCTGAAGCTATCATTGCTTCACAAATAACTTTTGCACAGTAAGTATATACAGTATTTCTGAATGGATTAGAATATACATAATCTGAAGTTCTGTGATGGACTGGTGACCTGTCCAGGGTGTTTCCCTGCCTTTATCCAGTGAGCACTGGGACTGACTCCAGCACCCCCACAACTCAGCAGTAGGATAACAGGATTAGATAATGAATAAACGAATGAAAAATTTGAAGAGATGAGAATCATTTAGAAATTGATTGTCTATAACAGGAAACAGGGAAACAGACAGTACACAAAAACCAAATTGCAGTTTGATGCTGTGTGGTTTAAAAAGCAGGACCTAGTTTAGTCCAAAAAGGCTAGTCCTAAAAAAGCCTGATTAGTTGACTTGAATTAATTGACATAAATACATACATAAATATACTTTTAGTAAGAGCTACATATATGTAGTAGTGTGGTTTTCTGTGAATAAGGAGGTTATACTGATCTGTGTAGGATCCATGTGCAAGAAGGCGAGACACAGTGACAGAAGAGCTTCAGGAAGTACAGAAAGAAAGACAGGTAGGTTAGCTGATTGTTAGTCTAAAGCGACAGGTTTGAAATACATACCGCCCAGATGCAAGTCCAGGATCTCACTGTAATTAGACTCTCCCCAATAGTCTACAATAAGGATATATTAGAGATGTGTTACTGCACACACAGGCACAGCTAGTCCAAGTTTAAGGAAAAAAAAAAAAAATCATGCATGTGTTCGAAAACAAACACCCACACGCACCAATATACTGTAGAGTGTGCAGAATACGTTACATTGTATGTATGTATGTATGTATAGAACCATATACGTATGTGGTTACAGACGTTGCATGTGCACGGCATGTCTCAGAACAACAGAATGGGCACATAGATTTGCTGATGTGTGTTGCTGTGCCCTGCCACAGGCTCAAATCTGAGAAGGGGTCTGGGATTAGTTGAGCTACTTTAGCGAATCATATGCTCTTTGGAACAATATATCCATATATATTCTGGATATTGAATGTAAGCAATGCTAAGGACCAGTATATACCATAAACCCCATGAAATCTGTTTATTTGCTGCAAATGCAAGTTCCAAATGAAAAATAGATCTACAGTATGTGTTGCTGTCAGCATTCCGCTTTAGTATATCCAGTGAGAGGGCACACAAATCTATGTTAGACACACAAAATCGATTCCATGCAGCTAAAACACACATGGGAAGAAATCAGGAGAGATGAAGTCACGGACGAAGACTTTTAACACCTACTAACATTATCGGCTTGGATACCTGAGCGCCTCTTGCGCTGTTTAGGGCTAACACTAGAACCTTTATGTAACCCTTAAAGAGAGTGAAGGATAGAGAGGTTAAGGAGGATCTTCAGAGATTCAGTTGAAAAGCACTCTTTTCAGTGATTGAACAGAGATGGGGGGTGGGGGGTGGGGTTGTGAAACAAGAGCAAAATGATCAGCAAGGACAAAGGTAATAAATCTAATCTAATCTAATCTAGCTGCTGAAATAAATCTCTAAGTTACATTTAAACTTTACTCTAGACTGGAATTCTAAACATTCATCCGTTCTCACTAGGTCACATAAACTTATGGCCCAAAAAAATAAAAACAACCAGAATCAACTCAAACTGTCCCAGTGATTATTAAATCCTTGATAGTCCCTTGTCATGTGCTTCTTGAACATGATTTGGATGTGAAGGACATAGAAAAATATGGACAAAGACACAATGAGTTTCATTAACACACTTTCTTCCACACTGTCGTCTGCATCTGTATGGACTGAAGAGGTAAAAACATAAAATTGTGGTCTCCTGGAGTCCAGTTTAGGAACGCTTCCGATTAGGCCTGTCACAATTCTGATGTCATGACTAATTATTGTCATACATACAGTACTGTGTAAAAGTCTTAGGCACATGTGAGGAAATGTTGT
>JAOVVF010000036.1:26815975-26828439 GCA_028565595.1 Duopalatinus emarginatus | reverse complement strand
GTATCTTATTTAACAGATTGCTTTCCTTACTGACATAGAAACATTTTTTTCTGTAACATAATAATAATAATAATAATTATTATTATTATTATTATTTATAATCTTTGGATTTTTTGTTCTGACTCAAAAATGCTGAATTTATAAAATAAATGTCTACAACAGCATTTATACTAGACACCATATAGGGTGCCTTAGACTTTTGCACAGTACTGTACATACATTACATATTAATATTTATATTATATAAATTGCAAATAAAAATCAAGAATAATAAAATAATAATAAATAATAAAATAAATCTGGTTGTAGAATAATAAAATCAATTCTAGTTAAACTCAATAATTTTTTTTTTGTCCAATAGATGGTGTTGAGTTTGTTTTTTTTTCTGGTTGGGTCAGCAGAGGTGACAGTCAGTAGTGAAAGTTGGTCAAAACAAAAATGGAGGTATCAGACGTTTAAATCAGAAATGCACCATATGTGTTGAATTCCTTCAAAACGCCAGTAACCGTACAGTACACCGTACAGTTTATATGACAGTGTTGGCCAGACTCTCTGAATGACAATCCAATTTTTTCAAAATTTGTCGAAGTTTTCCTTTGGCGACATGACGTGCAATAATAAATTGCAATATATATCATATTAATTTTATATTAATCACTATAATACAATATATGTTATCATAATACATATATTATGATACAATAGCATATCACAAATGTTTACAATCACAATAATATGATTTTGTGATCTTAAGTGTGAATTGTGATAATATTGTAATCTTGGGGCCCCTGGTGTTTCCCACCCCTAATTTACAACATAGCCATTGTGCCATATCAAGTAAAATCTGTATTCTGTTTATAAGTTCTGCATGATTATCATTTTTCTTTGGAAAAAAAAACAAACAAACTAAAAACCTTGCACTTATTTCATATATATATTATATAGCATAGATAATGCAGATAATTAGAGAAGTAGAAAGCAGAAGACAGGTCTGGAGAGAGGTGATGTTTGTGACATCCATGTGGATTCAGCATTCCCTAATCAGCCATGGAGCGAATAGGAACCAGTAAAAAGTACAGTGCAAAGTGTAGATCAGCTGAAAGCCTGGGGAAATCAGGTGAACACAGATGCAGGTGCATCCTCCAGCGGTAAAGTGGCACCAGAGATTCATGCGTATACATGTTAGTAATACAGTAATACAGTAACACAGGGGCACGTGGATCACAGTAGACGAGAGGTACAGAGTAACAGACTGAAGCATGCTCGGAGCGGGTGGACCAATGCAAACGAACACACTACCTTGGAGGAATATGATCTCTTGAAGGCCAATGCATGAGGAACATAAACAGACTTGTGGGGGGGATAAAAACACGAACAATGAAAAAACACAAAACAAATGGTGTGATCGAATGGGTTAATGTTTAGTTAATATTTACACAATAAAAAACATTTCCCCATGCTAATGTCATCAGGATGAAAGTTACTGTACACTGAAGTGTAAGAAAAACTGGTACAGACAAGCCTATGCAAAATATATAGCAACGCCACCTACGCACATCATCTAATAGACATCTATGAAAACTTTATAATGGTATCGGGTTTGTTTAGCTGGCATTCAGTGGGACCTCTGGTACATCTCCAAACATCTCTGACAAGTGAACGTGTGTGCGCCTACTTTCTGATGAGTTACACCTGTTCATGCCCTGCATTCAATCTGATGGGTTTGGCCTTACAACAGGACAACGCACCACCACACACATATCTAGAGACGTGAAATTATGGTTAAAGGAACAATCATTTGATTTTGCCATTCACACTGAAGTCACCAGATCTCAGAAGTCACTGCATACCGAATATTTCCTCAAGCTTGTGGAGTCCATGCTGTGGTATTTTTGCAGACCTATGGCTCCTAGTACCAGTTTTTTTTATGCTTTTGGCACTTCAGTGTACACAAACATTCACTTAAACAGAGGTGCCAATGTCTGCACTGCCTACACTGTCCACTCATAGCATTTGCTGTTTTTGGCAATTTCTTTCATAAAGACAAGATGAGTAGTACTGTATTTTTAAGCAGCAGTCACAAAACTTGTTTTCTCACTACTGCTTGGGAAAGATCTGGACAAAAGACATACACTGTTATTTTTGGGGTTGAATTTATGTTATGTCTTTCTAAAATCCAGTGTTTTATGATTCCGTAACACTGGCACCTCTGTGTAAGTAATGATCATTTAGTCAATTAAAACACCATTAAATTAATGTTCTAGCTAGTATTGAATTGCATGCTTGAAATTATGACAATGTTTAATCACAGACACGTGTTATTATGTGTACTTTTATTTTTACTCCTGAATATTTAGAGGCTTAATTGGGATGCTTGATATTTTGTGTATAATAAAAGCAAAATTGTTTTCAGCTCATCACAGGCAGCAATCACACCACTAAGACTACATAAAACCTCTGAAAACTTCGTTTACAGAAAATCAGACAAGAATGAAATCATACTAGACTTTCGTTATCTTAATGTTCACTTTGATGGAATTTGCCCTGCCTATTTTACAGAGCAATGTGAACTGTGAAAATTTAACTGTAAATGCATCAGGTCCAAAACTGCTTGACAATCCTATTCACATTTAAGGTAATGTACTTCTGAGGTGAATGCAAATAAAAATAATTTTTTGTATTTAAATCAGGGGTGTCAAACTCGAATACACAGTGGGGCAAAATTTAAAATTAAACAAAGCAGTGGGCTAACATTAAACAAATGAACCTTTTAATATGGACCCGTACAAGTTTTGCTTTAACATTGAATATGGAACAAGCAACGCTTATATAACTTAATATTACAGACATGCAAAATCAAATTTTTAAATAATAAAAAAAACAAACATATCAATGGCATATTAAATAAAATTTAAATAAAAATTGTATGCCTCTTTTTTTCTATTTGCAGCCTTCTGAGGTAAATATCAAAATAAACTTTTTCCAGTCTAATAAATTTGAAAATAAAATAACAATAATGAATGAATCAACCATTTAGGCCTTTGAGTAGCAAGAAAACGTGCATAAAGAAAACGTTGTAGTATGAGGTCGCGGCGTGGTCTGGAAGAGGGACACGAGGAGGCGGGGTGAGCGGGGGCTTTCCTGCCGAAGCAAGTATCGCTACTGAGTTGGGCGCATAATGAAAGGTGCGGAAAACCCTGGGCGGACGATTCACCCGGCTTGCAACAGCGGTCGCGTTCACCAAACAGGAGCACGCTAATGATCTCATCAGTACCAAAACAACAGGAGGGCATTATGGGATTTGAAGTATTAGCGATGAATGCACTGTTGCAGCGGCGCCGCCACTGTAGAATACCGGCGGGCCAGCTCCAATAGTAATTTGATATTGCCTCGAGGGCCAAATATAATTACACTGTGGGCCAAATTTGGCCCGCGAGCCAGAGTTTGACACCCATGATTTAAATTATCAAAACACCACAGGAAACTATTTAAACAGGATTCATTGAGCCAATAGTGTACTGCCTATGCTCAGTCATCTCAACTATGTTTTAAAATCCACTAGCTTCAAATACAGTTACTGCATGTTTAAATCAGACACTAGCTCAATCAAGTTCTCATGTATCTATGAAAAAGAAAAAAAACTGAACCAACGTGAGACAAGCAAACATCTTTATAAAAGTTAGATCGACTTACATCCGCCTTGGACTTCTGAGAAGATCTTTCCAGAACATCATCACAGGACAAATCTGAATCCTCCGAAAAGCTAAGATTTCTTCTCAAATTCACATCTAACAAAAAAGAAAGTTACTTTTACTTTAATTAAGAAACACGAGTTCCTGAATTTTTGGTGTAATCCTTAGCCAGAAAACAAATAGTACTTCTAAACCCCTCACCTGAGGACCTTGCCACAGGAGATACTTTCTTCTTTCCACTGTCCACTGTTGTGGAGCTAGAGGGTGTGCTCGGACAGGACTTGTCATCTTTCTTCTTCTTGTCTTTCTTGTAACCGGAAAATACAGCTTTCCACAAGGACTTGTGTTTGGGTGGGGTCTCTTCAGTACCCGAGTTTCTGCTTTCATTTTTTGCCTTCTTCTCTTTCTTGTTTTTACGTGGTGAAAAAAGGGAGCTACGCTTCTTACTCTTGCCCCCTGTGGAACTTTCAGACGAGGTGACAGAACTGTCCACGCTCTTATTTAACGGTGAGGTAAAAAATCGCTCAGGAGGCACCTCTGCTTGTTTTTTGCTCTCCAAGGCTTTCACAGCTGTAGACTTTGGAGAAGTCGAACGCTTTTTGTTTTTAACAGCTACATCCGAAACGTTCCATGCCACCTTGGCCACAGCACCCTTACTTGCCTCAGCCTCTTTCATTTTATTAATCTGCTTGGCCATGGCATCTTTAAGAGCTTGACTTTTCACCGATTTTTCCCTCTCTCTCATTCGCTCTTCAGCAATCTCCTTTGCTTCTGGAGAAAAGTGCTGGGGACCTTTCACCGATCTGGAAACCAGACCTCCATGGACGTTGGGATTTCCATTCTCCACAGCCAAAGCGAGATGAAGGGAAGGCTTGTCCCGGTTCACTCTGCTGGTGGGTGGGGTGTAAAATCTATCCTGCATGCTTGTGTCAGGAGTACGATCATCATAGGTGTCCTCTACATCATCAGCAAATGGAATCTCATCTACGCATTCTGCAAAGGACTTCCTTACTTCTTCTCGCCGTGGTTTATTAGGCTCCTTTATCCTCATCACCACTGGGGGGTTGGTTGTGGGAGCAGCTACTGGAACACTCACCAATTTGTCTTGTTTTGGACTGGTAGGTGTTTTGGGTTTTGTAGGCACCTTCTCCACTGCAGGCTCCTCACTGGGTGTAGATAGCTTTTCCCAAGACACCTGAGGCTTCTTCTTCGTAAGAGTTGCTGGTTCCTCATCTGGTGGAGGTGGCGGAGGACTGGAAGGAGGCGTGAGCATGGTTGAGTCGGAGTTGTTTATGCTGTCACATGTAGGTGTTTGACTAGTCGTGTTGCTATCGTTCAAGCCCAGACCTGAGCTACTGCTCAGATCCTTCCTCTCTGAGCTACTACTCTTAGGTTCTACAGGAGAGATTACCTGACCCTCAACAGTTATATTGAGTCTGTGGATGACAGTTCGGCCTGTGAACGCTGGCTTCTCTGTTATTGCCTCAGAGATCGGGGGTTTAGACAATACAGGATCTGCGGGAGGGGTTTTAATAAGGCTCTTCTCTAGAACTTTGCTTCTATCCAGTGGGGTGAGCCCTAAACTTCTCCTAATCTCAGCACTCTTCTGCCAGAACTCTTCAATGATGTCAGTCTTCTTGATTGGCGTCTCCATTGTCGAATCCTTTGCATTCAGCGATTCTGTGGTTGCCCTCTCTGAGGCAAGTTTTGTCAAAGGAGTGGACGTTACAGCAGGGACTGGTTGAGTCCTCACAGGAGATCCCGAAGAGAGGGGTGAGGAGGGCTCCTGGCATGGTAGGGACTGAGCACAGATGGGGGATAAGGGGTTGGCTGAAGGTGAACAGGCACAAGACTCAAGCTGGACAGGAGTTTTGGGGGTGACTGTATCTGGCAGGGGAGCTGGCTGGAAGCGGATAGGAGATGCAACCACAACAGGAGAATTTGGTATCTTAACTTCTGGTGATGGTGGGACCTCTGTTTTGGCATCACCAGGCAAAAAGGGCTCAGGAAAAAAGCGAGTGCCTGGAGATTTAATCAGCACTGGAGTCAACTTTTCTTTGATCTGGAGGTAAAAATATGGATAAACCAATTAGAACATAGGCAGCCTTGATAACTAGGTCAACCATTAAGACAAAACATAGCCGAATAACGGTACCTCTTCAGCAGGTGTACTTGGCTTTGGGATCGGAGTGAGAATAACGTCTACAATTAATTCCTTTGGACTAACAGGCGCTCTGTCTTTATGCTCTGAAAGAATAAAGCAAACAGTGATTTGGGTGTATTTCCCTTACGATTTAATATTATACATGCACAGCACTCAAACTAAATGGCACACTGTTCCAAATTTACACCAAAGCATACCAATTCTGGAGACTTGCTCTAGGCTAGTCTTCCCAGTGTCTATTGGAAGAGGCTCAGGTTCTACAACATGCTGCAAACGAGCTTCAGCTTCTGCATCTGAAGGGATGTCCTCTGTGGCACAGAAAACACCCAACTGCTGTTACTATCAATGTACACGTATTGCATCACATGCACATAGCAAACACGGATGCATTTCATTGTTAGCAAGACAAACCTTCATCCAGCTCAGTGCCAGGCTCGATGTCTGGGCTTCCTGCTTCAGCCTCAGGATCTTCCTCATCATCTACACACGGCTCTGAGACAGGAGAGAGAAAAGACAAACAGGTTATGAGTCAGACAAGAGAAAAACAACGACCAGCTCAAAGCATTTATACATGTGGTAATGAAAATGTAATGGAAATAACAAGACGGTTAGGCATGCACAACAGTTAAATATGTAAAAAATGAAACAAATATTTACACTCTGTTGAATATCACAATAATCCCATGCCACAATGATAAGCGCTTAGCTTTTGCACATGCTGATGCCATTGTGTGAATGTGTAAATGTCATTTACACATATGGGCAAATGAATAAGGTTCAGTTTCAGCAGCCAGGGAGCGAGATGATATTTGGAAAATCTTAATGTCTATCTATGATATTATCCACAATACGGCTAGTTTATAGAGATTTAAGCAAGTATCAGAGCATAAAAGCTGCACAAATACTTTAAATACAGACTATCTTTACTATGTATTTTAAGCATTAAAACCTTTAAACTCTGTGCTAACTCAAAACCCCCACTATAATACATAAAAAGTCAATATTCAGGTCAGTATGGCAGGAGAGGATAGATATTAGACAGCAGGTTTCCTGGTTACAAGTGACTCTTTCAGATAGTTTCTGCATGCAGAGTTAAATAAGAGCCTCATCATGCAGCCAGTGTATTCCACCTGGGTGTGAATACATCTGTGTGTCACATGCTATGCGCTGCGGTGTGTACAGAAAGGTATACAGGAAGAGCTGCTGCTTTGGTTTTGGCACTACCTCCAGACATGGAGTCCAGCCAGGCCCTGACAGCCTCGTGCCGCACTGATTTGCGGGAGCGGACTAAAACAACGAAATGAAAAGGTACGTGAAAAAAAACCAAAAAAACACAACATATGAACAACACAACAAAAGAATGGTAAAATTGGGACGAAGAGAGGAATGGAGCATGTATTGGATGCACCAGAGGGAACAACATCCACTGGAGTGAGTTCAGGGATGATGATGGATACAACCATAACGCATATGAACAAAGGTATGACCTTCACATAATGATAACAAAAAAAAATGTGTGTATATAAAACACCATTGCAGAAAAGAAAATAGAACATATGAAAAGTTGAGGGTGACATGATGGAAGGTAAACACCACATCCTTTTCAAAGCACACATACAAAAACAATAAGACAGCCCTATGTAAGTCCCAGTAGCCAGGTTCTCCTCCAGACTGGGTTACCTGTGCAGGAGACAGGTGAGGTGTTCTGCGTGAGCACTGAAGGAAGAGAGCCCGAATCTGAGCACTCCTCCTTCTCTCCCTCCGTGTGTGGGAGCAAAGGGTCCACCGGCTGCAGAGTTTGTTGAATTCGCAGGTTCCTGGCTGTTGGGTGTCATGATGTGAAATTTCATGTGGGAAATGTGATAATGGAAACAGGAGCAAGGGTGAAGATCACATCCAACGTAAGCAGAAGAATAAAAAAAAAACAATAAAGAGAAAAAGAGAAAAGGAACAGGAGATTTTAGAGAATAGTTTGTAAATAACACAGATTCAGGAATAGTATAAGCATGCATTAATGCCCAAGGCTCCAGACTAAAAATAAAGGGGAGAATCAACATATTTCACAGGGCGATATAAAATGAACAACTGTTTTTGGGATTATAATCCTGTGTGAGCAAATGTTTACTTAAAAACTTGGCTGCGCTTGGGATACTGAAACAAAGACTTAACCGTTTAAGTTTGTGATACGTTCATGGTTATAAATAAAACGTATCATTTTAAAGTGTCTATGTCTTTCCTTTACTTTTGTTTCATTACCGCTTTACGTTTCACTTTGGACTACAGCCACTACAGACTAGCACATTAGATACCTGTCGCATTCCATTTGGAGAGCAAAACGAAGGTGAACAACTCATTGACCACTGCCCTTGGACACACAGGAATTTGACATCTGCATTTAACCCATTGCAAAGTGAAGCACATACATACACAGACCAGTAAACAGACACTAGGGGGCAGTGAGCACATGTGCTCAGAGTGGTAAACACCCAGGAAGCAGTTAGGTGCCTTGCCGTGTCTTGTTGGTTATGGGAACCGGTGACCTTCCAGATTCAAATGGTTCACTTTCCTCTAAATTACGTGGCAATAGGAACGGAAACATGATCGGAAAACTGTCACAACGCAGCACAATTACCATTAGGACTAATTTGTTATTCTATCACAATGTCCTGATTACATTAACAGTCTGTTAATGTAATGTTGCTGGTGACGGAGAGTGCAGTCTCAGCTTTGCTACTACTCTACTACCTACTTCTCTATGAAGGCTAATGAAGATTATTTCCTAACAAACAGAAAATCGACAACAGCCTACATCATTTGTAAGATTGTCTGTTTAAAAAAAATATACTGAACGTTGTAAATGTAATCCAGAAGTCGGAGGTGGTGTTATGGCAGTATTTCTTTCAGGACAGTTTTAAAAAAAAGTTAGTCTGGAGCCTTGTTATATGTTAAGTAACACTTAGACAGATCAAAGAAACAACAACATTTCAATCAAACTGCATTCAAACTTCAACACTCTCACTTCAAACTGCATACATAAAATAACAATGTTGAAAATTCTGCAATTATGTCAGTATATTAGTGTGACCAAAAAAAAGGAACATATTTGGACATGGGAATTGTCGGCATGCTTCAATAAAATACAGAATCAGCAGATTAAAGGCTGCATTCTTTGGGTGAAAGGTGAAAAGAGCTTTTATTCCTGTGCTATTTACAAAATCAGACTCCTTTAATTTTACACCTCCTGAATTAGATCATTTTTGCATAACGTGCCGTCAGTACTTGTGTAAGAGAAAACACACTTCAGATCAAGATCAGTTTTAATGAAAACAAAACAGATGAACAAACAGAGGCAAGTTACAAACTAGGTTTTTTTTTCCAGGCAGTACTTTTGTTACCGGTGTGTATGTGTGTGTACGTGTTTGTTTGTGTGCATGTGAGTGTTCAAACGCATCCACAGGCAGATATACCTTTAAATGTACATGTATCCTCTTCATCATTCAGCTTCTCCAGCCATAGACCTGACTGGAGTTCCCTTTCCCAAGGACAATACTCCCCCTCTGCCAGCCCACACAGTTACCCCAACACACACACCCAATCACACATACAGCGGTAGGATAGACAGGTGAACCAAACACACATGGAGAGGGTAACAAAACATTCACACACACACAAAGACAGACACAGAGGATTAAGAGGAAGAGAAAGGGGTAAGTGATGATTCCACAGTACAGGGTAACAGACTATGACAAGACAGTATGATCAGACCCTTAGCATCAGAACCTATAACTGTTTCAAGGCAACATGGTGATACCTGGTAGACCAAAAACCAAAACTGTCAATTTAACTGCACACTTTTACAAATCTAAAGATATTTAGTAGGGCGTTCTGCATGATGCTTCCATAGATGCAGCTATGGAAAACGCTTTAGCTAGGACAATAACGTGTGATGTGTGTGGTGGTCTGGGAAAGCCCTCCACATGCTCGTATAGTGGTTCTTTTCTACTACACACCATGCAAAAAAGTAAGCACCATGACGTCAAAGTTTGAGCTGAGGAACTCGAGTGGTCCGCACAGTACCTGGACCTCAACCCCACTCAACTAGAAAGGTCTCCTACCCAGACCTCTGTGGCTGATTATTCTAATGCTCTTTTGCCTGAATAAGCACAAATCCCCATATCCACACTCCAAAATCTAGTGGAAAGTCTTCCCAAGAGAGTGGACATTATTATAACCGAAAAGAGGACTAAATCTGGAAGGACGTCCATAAAAATATGAGTGTGATTGTCTGTGGTCCACATTCTTTTGGTCAGTTCTGCATATATTATATTGTATTGCATCGTATCGTATCGTATTATTTCGTATTATAGTATAGTATAGTACAGTACAGTGTGCTTAAATTCTCAAATCTGACTGTTAAGGGGACCAAATGTTTACCCCAGCTATAACACAAGTTAAAACATTTATCATTTATGAATTTAATGAAGTAGAATAAAATCATGCAGTTAAATAAACATAACGCATAAAATAATGCTAGCAGTTTTCCATCGTGCCTCATCATATACTCAAATAAACAGAAATTTGACACTGTAGTATCGGCAGAACAAGCAGAACAAGAGGGTTGTCTTGCTCAATTTAGCCAAAGCCTTTTCTCAGATCACCACACATCACATGCATGAATTCTCCTGATTACATTCAGCCAAATCAAACTGTACATACTGAATCAATTATTATTTCCCATTATTGGCCATACAGTAATTACAATAATGATTTCCAATACTAGCTTACTTACTGTAATGTCAAGGACATACACAGAAAGGGAATATGAAATGAACATAGAAATGGAAGAAGATCTAACACACGAACAACACAATCTCACCATATCTCTTGACTTGTCCTCAGTCAGGCCACTTCCACATTTCTTTCTGCATTTCACTGCTGTTATGTGGCCTTGTGAAATGAACAACTAGCACATCCAGTACAGCTCTAGACCATATACAAACTGGTAATACATAAACAATATGAAATTACCATCACTCGATTCTTCCTCTTCCTCATCCTCCTCTTCTTCCTCCTCCTCCTCTTCGTCCTCCTCTTCCTCATCCCCCTCCTCATCTTCATCCTCCTCTTCCATTTCTCCATCTTTCCTGCTTGCCCCAGCATCGCTCCCAGCTTTCAGTTTGGCATGGAGCTCCACGGCCTCCTTCCACGGCACTCCACCGAGGTCAGAGGGCGCCGGCGGCTCCAGCTCCTCACCCTCTTCCTCCATGTCAGACTCTGAGCTACTGCAGAGAGAAAAGGGTGTGTGTTATCAGTAGACTGACACTGTAATAATACCGGTCATATTTACTTCTGCTACAAATAACAAAACAGTTTGCAGAGGTTGATTGACTGTATGTAACAAAATACACGATACACACAAATGTGTTAACTGTAAACATAAAAACAATAATAAATATACTAACTATTACTACAATCAACACAATAATGCAGCTATTATCATCTGTGTTGTGCAAAAACCGTTCAATAGCTTCCCCAAATTAAAGCCTTCAGCAATCACCTGGACCCCTCGTCCACGTCCGTGCCTTTATCCAGCACACTGCTGAGGTTGTGCTCAGCCAATGTCTCCTCAGGCACCTCCTCCAGCTCTTCTTCTCTCTGCATGGACAGCCGGTAGTTCTCCAGCTCAATGCGTTCAGGAGTTCCCTTAAGACGTTTTGCCACACTGGGCTCAGGCACACCATTCACTTCAGGAACTGCAAGGAGACAACGAGGGAGAACCGCTTAATTTGGACATAGACACAGGAGGGATTGGGGACTCTGTGTATAACCACGTCCAGTTTTCATATACAGGACAGACCTGGCTCTAGATTCAGATCAGATCATGTTTACCCTGAATGGAAAGACTCCAGACATTTAAATAATAAAAAAAAGGGAATATTGTTGAATATTTTTTAAATGCTTTTAGTAAAGGTGTTATGTTTATCCTGATTCATTTAATTCACCATCATGTTTAAAATCAGCATTTTCTTTAAAGGTTAAAAACATTTATTTAAAGACTCCACTTAACAGAAAAAGACAAACACAAGCTCGGGGTTTAAAAATCCACTGTACGTGATTTATTAGCCTACACCATTTAATAACATATATTAATAATATTATGAAATATATTACATATTTAATATAATACAAGATATCAGCTACCTTGCCTTTTTCCCATCCTACAAAGCAAATGTTTCATGATTAATGTATTAGTAACTAAATCTGATTTCTTTTTCTTTTGTTAAACTTTGAATCGAGCATGTGTATGATGAATAAAAGCATGACATCCTTGCACTATGGGGCCAATATTACGAATATAAATGATACATCTGCCACTTAAATATAAATCTATACAATGTATCACATTATTCATAATAATTACGCAGAAACTCTTTAGAAAATAAATAAAGAGCAAGATGATGGTGCTGGTGAACAAGTATGGTTTGGTGGAGCGTGATCTGAATCTCACAGTGAAAATAAACTTATTTTTGTTTTAATTTAAAGCCTACAGATCAATAGTCTGAATAGTCTAAGGTTTTCAGATGGTCAAAATGTAAGAACTAATATTA
>JAOVVF010000036.1:26805650-26815909 GCA_028565595.1 Duopalatinus emarginatus | reverse complement strand
TATATAATTTATTTATTTATTTTTTAACATATATTATAAATGTAGTGCATAAGGCATGCTAAAGTACACTAATACACTTACTTGCATTTTATCATATATAAATAAAATTACTTACAAATTAAAATTAAAAAAGTCTATTTGAAAGAATCACTGAACGTGTGATAGAGCAAAATATCATATTTTAAATGACCATACCAAATGAAATTATATTTTATTTATCTGATATTACTGATATTATAAATTAAAAACATTTTACAGGGTGATTCTGTAAAAAATAAAACACCCGGTTACATCCAACAGATTATTTTTGTCCTAGTAAATCTGTAATCCTACAAAAAAATGATGGAAAAGGGAAGCTATAAGGTAAGAATGTAGAAAGGATCAGAAATGAACACACACTAAGAAACAAACAAAAAGCATGGCAGGCGGTGGCAACAAGCAGAGCTGGGTGTAGACTCCAGCTCAGCAGTCAGCTGCTCTGATAGGACTGGGGAAAGGTAAAGCTTACAGAGTGATTTAATCACACACAAACACACACACGCAAACACACGTTACACCACACAGATTCAGGAAGAGTTACAGGTACAGAACCACAGGCACTAGTCAAGCAGGGACTACAGAGAAAGATTGTCCAAAACAGGCAACAACTAAATGTTACTATAAATAATAAATAATACTTATAAATATTTATAATTATAAAATAACTGATGCATATTTGAACTGCATAAAGAGACTGTGCATGCAAAAACAATGCTAACGGCAATAACAGAGTTTTTCTCATTTTCTATTCATTAAATCAATGTTTCTGTTCTAATGTGATCATTTATATGCGAGTCCTAATTTAAAACACTAGTTGAAAAAAAAAGGTACTGAACTGTACTTTTAATATTCACTTTGAAATGGGAATGTAGTGTGAACATTAAACTTTAAATAAAATGTAATGGTCTGTTATAATTAGTTGTCCAGGTACATACTAGAGCCCGACTGATATAAGAATTTTATCGCATATTTTGTTGCGTATAGTTATTTAGGAGTCAACTGCAAAAGAGCATGATATAAATCAGTTTTAAACAAATTAAAATTTAACTTTAAACAAAAGTACAAAAAAATATAAAGTTTTAAGTTTTAATAAATAAGTATAAATGTTTTTTTTAATTAGAAAAATACAAACAAGTTAAATAAAACAAACAAACAAGTAAATATAAATAAAAATAAAATAAAATAAATTCAGATCCTTTACAAAATATAAGTGTGTTGCCAACAGTGGAGCTGTTTTGTAGTCTCTAGTGGACAAATTAAGTAATAACAACACTCCACTTATGACAAGGTTCAAAGATCCAATCCTCTCTCTCCTTTTTTAATTGTCATTTATCGCCCGATATAAACAATTATATCAATAATATCAGCATGCTGGTTTAACGGTCAGGCTCTAATACATACTAATAAATGCATACTAAAGGTACGAAAGAGGTATCCTAGTAACAAGCAACAGTACAGTTTACTAACTTTACTAAAAAAAAAAAAAGTTCATGTGCAATGATTTATCATTCTCATTTACACACACACACACACACACGTGCCACTGAATGAAAAAGAATTGAATTAAACACAAAAACGAAATCTGCGTCTTCAGAATACACCCACTGAACTGAGCTAGGACTTCTGTAGGTTAGTGTTTTGAGGCTCATCCAGAGAGATAAAGGTAAAGAAGGGTGCATGCTAGAAGATATTGAGGAGCAGGTTGAGAGTGAGGCAGGAGAACAGGTAGAGGCAGTAAGTGAAGAGGAAGGCTAAGGGACAGTGTGCCATCTGATGGCCAGTCCAGGACATGGTGCGGCGCAGTGAGCGCATGGAGCCCCCCACCCTGGGAAAGTGGCGCAGGACAGCAGCAAGAGAGGAAAGGCGGGTACCTGAGGGCCCACGCTCCACCGGACATGGAGCCCCAGGAGCATCCACGCTGGCTGCAGGTATCACCGGTGCCTGGGATTCCTAACGTAACACAGAGAGAGAGAGAGAGAGAGTGAAATGAAGTGAAAATTCAGACACATACAAAGTACATACTGATTTATTCTGGTCATTCAAGAAGCCATCCGATATAAAGATTTCAAAATTGGCCCTAAGTGTAAATGAGCATATGTATGGCACCTTTAGATCTTCCATTCAAGATACATTCCCACCTCATGCCCAGTGCTTCCTCTTCATGAAGTCATTGCGTGCTGGGTTAAATGCAGTGATGCTGCTGCACTCATTTGTGTACTATTAAGAGATTGCCGTGTGTCATTAAATAAATTGAAGTCTAACATTATTATTTGTCGGTTCAGTTCCACTCCTTTACTAAAATTAGGTTGAACACATAATTGGTTCTCCTGCCATCCCTAATAACTATACGGCTATTAAATAAAGGTAAATAGACACATTATAGGAGTCTCTATTATTTAAGACACTCTTAGCAATTTATTAAAGTGTATCCAGTCAGGTCAAATACATTTTACTTTTGTGGTGTGTTAACACATACGACCCAAATACCATCGTATAAAACACTGTAATGCATTCATATTCATGATCAATATTAAAATGGCATCTTTCTTTACCTTCGGCTGGAGAGGAGCAACAGGAGGAGCAGGTCTCTTCCTCTGAGCCTGCCCAGACAACCGGTAACAGTAATGCGGCTTACAGTAAAACTTCCCTACAACACACAGACACACACAGATACAAAGATTCAGCGCATTTACAGCATTTCAAGCATAGTTCCTAAACTCAGCATTCATCTACTTCTTTTAGAGTGTGGTGTTTTGTACAGTTTTGATATCGCCTAGTTGCTGGGGTATTTGCCCTGTGCCAAGTGGGAAGTCTCTAAACAGTGTGTTCTGAAGGAGGGGTCAATGCAGAAAAATCACCACTCTGTCCCATGCAACAATACACCTCTGTGTTCGAAGACAAAAGAAATCTTATGATGGCACACAGTGAAAAAGTGAACAGAATGAGGAAACGGGGAAACAAATAACTGGGAGTAACTGGTAATGGTGTATGATGATGATGATCTCCAATCACGCATGGACAGAACTGTAAAAGTTTCAACAGCAGATTTCCTTCAGTCATGCACAGTATCATTGTTTAAGTTTTAATAGGTATCCTTAAATAAAGTGCAGTTTACAATGTTTAAAAGAACTGTATATCAAGGCCAGTAATAAGAACATATCAATAACAAAGACATTATGTGACTTGCCATATGGACATGCAGTAGATATGAATAGGTGAGCTCTGCGTGCAACTACAAAGCTGCACAGCCCTGCTGCTTTACTTTCAACTCACAAGCTGTGAGTACTTTCAGGGGTGGGGTTAGGATCAAAAGAGAAACAGTGATGTTGCATTTGGTTTAAAAAACACAAACAGCCACTGTCTGATGCCATCCGTTTTGGATTTTCAGTGTTTCAATGGCCTTTATTACAGTTGAACTCTAATGTGTCTATGGATATTAATCTGTCTAATAATAAAAGTATTAAGAACAAGTCTCTAGCATTGAAGGGGAATCTGACTGTTATGTGTTATCTCTGTACATTATCGATTTATATGATTATCAGTAAGAATTTCTGTTCATAGCTGCATGCAGTTTTTAACTTTTTTATAACAGAAAAAAGACATGTAGAAACTCATGTACTTTTTATTTCTACATAAACCTGACTATTTATTTATTTGTAAATGATATGTGAATTAAATTGGTCTGTTGTTCTCTCTATTTGATCTACAAGATTGTCTGCTGCATTTTATTTGGGGAAAAGGGAAAATTGTCTGACAGGTCTCAAAACTTTATAACAGTCAACAAAATTTGCATCATGGAGGAACAGAGGACTATATGCTTTATGGTTTCTCACTAACGTGACAAGTAACATTTTATTGTTTTGTAAATTTTTTTATTGTTTTATAATTTTTTTTATAAAGTTCAAATACAAAAAATTCTTTATTTTTATTACCTGTAACTTTATTCCCTTGATCATGCAACAGCTACCAAGTGGGGAGGGTGAAACCTTAGAGCATGGGTGTCAAACTTTGGCCCGCGGGCATTCATCACTAATACTACAAATCCCATAATGCCCTCCTGTTGTTTTGGCGCTGATGACACCATTAGCGTGCTCCCATTTGGTGGACGCGACCGCTGTTGCAAGCCGGGCGAGTCGTCCACCCGGGGTTTTCCGTGCCTTTCCATGCCCAACCCATTGCAAACTGAGCAATAATTAACGATTTCTTTATGCACTTTTTCTTGCTACTCAAAGGCCTGAATGGTTGATTCATTCATTATTGTTATTTTATTTTTTTTTTTATTTATTAGACTGTGGAAAAAGTTTATTTTGATATTTATCTCAGAAGGCTGCAAATAGAAAAGAGGCCTACAATTTGTATTTACATTTTATTTAATATGCCATTGATATGTTTTTGTTTTTTTTTGAAATTCGATTTTGCATGTCTGCAATATTAAGTTATATAAACGTTGCTTGTTCCATATTCAATGTTAAAGCAAAACTTGTATGGGTCCATATTAAAAGGTTCATTTGTTCAACGTTGGCCTGCAGCTTTGTTTAATTTTAAATTATGGCCCACTGTGTATTTGAGTTTGACACCCCTGCCTTAGAGGAAGCACGTAAAGCCACCAACCACAACACTCTGAACTGCTGGCAGATTACCAAACATGCTATATACCTCTGTTCTGCACATGTGAGCTTACAGACACCAATGATTGGCTAGAGTTACTGTGATCAATAGGGCGTTACGGGGAGAATATGCCACCCCTTACATCCAGAGAGCACAGACAATTTTCTCTCCTGCTCTCCTGGCCATAAGTGGCCGTGTTATAGATTATGTTTGTATAAAGGCATACCCCAAAGTGTCTTAATCAATAAATGCCGCTACATATACTTATAATATATACTTAACTTCATTGCTATTATTGTAATTTACAAACTGGATACACAGAGAGCTTTAAACGGAGCATATGTATCTGTATTATAGTCAAAATGGCGTACCATCCTCCACATCGAAGGCGTAGGACGAGAGTCTCAGCGTGGTGCCGCAGTAGTCACACTTAAAGCAGGTGCGGTGAAAGAACTTGCCCTCGGCACTCAGTCGCTCCATCACATACACACGCTTCCGGCAGAAGAAACACACATCGCTGCCTCCGATGTTCTGAGGAAACTCTTTCCGCAAGGAACCCTGCAGGAAACATATACACCCAGTCATGTTACAGTTATATATAGTCATATATCTATTGTAAAGGTGATGGCAGAATGGCAGTGCTCCAGCTCAGCAGTGATCATTAGACAGAACAAGCTAACGGAATTGGAGGAGGAACGTCTGAGGTTAGATATTTAATTAATAAACACTGGGGGGAAAAACAAAGGGAGGATGAAGTAAAATAATAAGTGAAGGTGTCACCGTAACTGCAGAAAAGGGCAAAGTTAGTACAGAGGAACTTCACGTTACAAGACAAAGTCAATCACAATTCCTATTTTTTTCTAAGCCGGGTGCGTTCACAAGTGCTATATCAGTGCAACACCCAAAATTCTTACCAATTCCCTCTTATCATGGTGGCTCCAGTTGTCGTGCTGAGGCTGAGGCTGAGGCTGAAGCTGACTGGCTATTTGCTCAGCCAACAAGCTCACGCCGCCTGTATACATCTTTACATAATGCTATAATGGAATGCGTATAAAAAGAGAAATGGACAAAGTGAAAGAGAAGAATAAGGTACACGGTGAACGAGCCGAAATGAAAATGGTGTTAAAAAGGTGAGCTGTGTGATTTCACCTCAAGGCAATACAGGTGTTAGGAACGAGAAACAAAAGGTGTGTTCGGTGGGTAGATGAGATGTGCAAAACTCACACAGTATGTGGTAATGACACATACACAACACTCCTTTAATGCAATCATCAAACCAACAAATCTGTTCACTCTCAGCTACCGAAGCAGGCGCCATGGTTGTGTACATGTAAGATATATTAGTCTACTAGAGTTCCAAATCTCACAATGATGTAAGTGAACAAAGCAGTGCACGGGCTGATTCTCCTGTGAGCAAAAAGTGTGTGTGGGAGTGAGTCAATGACAGAAAGCCATAGCCGCTCGAGCAGCAGGCTACCTGTCGGGTCAAGGACAGTGGGGTGGTCTGAGGATCAGTGGACATCTCCTGCTTTCTGTGCCACTGCTCGATAAGAAAGCGCGACGGCTTTTTCTTAGGCTCCACAGGACACAGATAGAGAGAGAGATAGAGAGAGAGAAAGAGAGAAAGGGAGGTGTTAGATAACAGTGGAACATGGAGAAACGTGAAGAACATAAGTCAAGGCAGGTAGGTAGAAAAACAAGGAGCCTGGTCTATAATTCACTGAACCCTACTATAGTTTGAAAGATACTACACTGTGTTTTTGGAGATATACAACATATCTAGTAATCTTTTAAGTGGAGCATCACACAGCATAGAGAGGTCACCTTGGGTCTAGCAGGCTTGTCTTCGAACAGAGAGGCTAACCTCTCCGCTCGTTCCTGGATGCTAGGGATGTGTATAGGCACTCGATCATCAGAGTGCAAACGCAAACTCTGTGTCTCCTGTAGAACAGAAGCACGCTGTGGTCACCACATGAAGAAAAACTATAAACTGCGGGCGTAAATTAGCTGTGCAGCAAGCTGGTCTAAAGAAATCCAAAGCCAATGTTAGGTTATAACAGCACATCAGAGATGTGACAGAGTCATGCACTGCAGCCATGCTGTACCTCCTGCTGAGGGTCAGGGGAGCCAGACGGCTGCCCAAGGTGTAACCCATGGCCCAAAAGCCACTGCTGAAGAAAGAAGCGTGATGGCTTTTTCATCGGCTTTGGTGGAGGAGGAGAGGAGAGAAAGAAGTGGAAACAGAAGGAAGAATTAGAGAAAGTTGTTGGTGCTATGAAGGAGAAGTTCTGATAACCTGGAGGCAATCATATATGATATCTTATACATATACAGTGCTGTGCAGAAGTCTTTAGGCACATACAAAAAATGTTGGAAAATAAAGATGATTTAAATAAAATAAATTAATTCTTTATTACTTAAAGGAACAAAACAACAATGTGCAGTAAACAGTAATAGGTTTTTTTTTGTTTTTTTTTTTTAGGTGAACATAACCTCTTATTTAATAAGTTGCTTTCTTTACAGACATACAATTATTTTTTTTTGTAACATTATTATTATTATTATTGGTAAAAAAAAATCTAAAATGTTTTTGTACTGACTCAGTAATGCAGAATTCTTTATTTGTTTTTCAATTCATTATTGCAATAAATATCTATAACAGAATTTGTACTAAAAAAATAGGGTGCCTAAGACTTTTGCACAGTAGTTTGTATATATAAGGCTTAAAGTAGGGTTTAAAAGGTTGAGGTTGTGACTTCTCAAAAACATTTAGACAAAAAAAAAAAAAAAAAACGGTTAAATATACAACTTAATGGTTCGGTATAGAAACCTGCAGTTGAGGTCTACCCTGTTAGCAAATGTTACACACAGAGGAAGTGAACAGACCTTAAGTATTAACTTACTTTTACACAGTGACTTTGCTGTTCAGCAGTAATGCGAGGGTCAGGGTTTTTTAATACCCTCTAATGAAACCAACCCGCACCTGCAATATCATCAACTTTAGGATATATCAATGACATCCAAATCAAAGTGTATGAGATAGCATTTTCTTATCCAGTGCATGTTTTTCAAAGGATGTTTCTGCTGTGTTTCTATAGGTATCATTTGGTTCTGTCCTGCATGAACCCACAATGCTTTTCTGCTAGGTTAACCTAAACCTAACTGACCCAGGGATCAACCTTTAGTATCTGAAGGTTCTGGTTTGACCTACACATCCACTTCAGATTTTGGCTTAGAACATTGCAGGCACTACATCACAACACGCATGCTGAAATGGATGTAAATTAGGTAAAGCACTTGCTTTATTCAAAAACATAAAAAATGTTAAAAAAAATATCTAACAAGGCTGAGATTTTAGAGAATTCTGTTAATAAATTCCATCAACAAATGACTATCATGAAATGTCAGACTTTATGCACTCTCTAGATATGGTTAATTGGGTTTAAATGGGATTTTGTCCCTGTTCAACTCAAATTCGAATCTGATCGGCTGTGACAGACATTGGCGAACACAGCTATGGTTAGGTTGTGCCAAGATGTTATATAGTCTTTCACATTAATCAAAAACCTGTCTAAATCATGCAGAGCTAATTTTGTCAGTCCATTATTGTATTCTCTCTACCTGAGGTTTGTCCGGCTTGCCGGTCTGCCCTGTAAACTTAGCGGGTAGCGTCACTGCTCTCTCCTGTATGTTAGCAATGTGGACAGGCTCCACAGATCTGAACTCACTTTCCTGTGGAGAAAGCAAGTGTGTGCATCACCTCATTTATATGACATCCACTAACAGAGACAAACAAATAGGCTGTCTGAGGTAGTCTCAGGATGAATCAGGTTTTAGTAGTCATGCCCTACAATCATATTTGTAAAACGTTCATTTGCAGAGAAAAAAATTAAATAAAAATAAAATAAAAAAACAGTATCAAACTCAAACTGAAGTCATTTTTCTCATCCGAATTTGTCTACATTATGCTTTGTAAATGCTTTCACTTACATTTGGTTTATTTTTGATGCAATTGATTGCATCAATTCCCAGGCATGTTCTCAAACTGATCAGGAATATTATGTGTAAAGCAAATAATTGTATCTAAATGTTTAGAAACAATACTGAACACTGTAGTTGATAACTACCAAACAATAAGGCATCGTTATGATGAATCAGTTGAGATTGAACAAATCAATTTCAACAGCTATGATTATAGAAACATTATAATTTTATATTTCACAGTTCAAACTGTTCACAGTTTATGACCCTAATCTGAAACACACTACAATGATACATCTTAACAAGCAAAATCTTAAACATGGGCTATTTATAAGACTGTTCAGGATAGAACTCTCAAAAGACTAAGATGTTTCAAGCATTACAACTAATAAAAAAGTCTAGAAATTTTACAGAAATGTCAACATATTCAAAATCTTATTTTCATTTACTAAGATTTTTGCAGTGTAGACAAGTGGCACTAAGAAACAAAACATAACCACTTCACCTCTTATTAACTATGAATAGCTTCACATATTATGCATAGTTATCACATATGCTTTTATACTAGTGAGCTTATATTTATGTCTTGTTTATAGTTAGTAATTTATAGTTATTATAGCTAACTAATCATTAAAAGTTAAGCTCTAAAAAGTAACCGTTATTTGCCTTTTAATGTTTATTATGTTATATTATATTATTTATTGGCTACCAGGCTACCATAGTACATTCAAAATATTTAGAGTAAATAATTAAATATTAACTTTCCCTTTAATATCATCAGACCACCACATCCCCTTACCCCTAGTTGTAAAGAAACTGAGACAAAGAATCAGACCCTATTTTGAGTGGATATGTGGAGTTGGTATACAAGTGTCCAAAGACACTATTAACTCCCAAACCAAACACACAGCCAATTTCTAAGCAGTATGTAAAATATCACAAAGCATGACCTAATCTAGGTACCCTGTAAGAGAATGTTAGATGATCCTGGTCGTCATCACTGTCATGTTCATCGATCACCAGCTTGTTAACATTTTTCTGACAAGACAAACATCAAGTCCAGGTTGTTAATATCTTATAAACTGTCTGTTGAAATATCTCACACTCAGACTTACTTCCAAGCAGTATGTAAAATATAACAAAGCATGCCCTAATCTAAGTTACCCTATAAGAGAATGTTAGATCATCCTGGTCATCATCATCACTGCTGTGTTCATCTATCATCAGTTTGTGAACGTTCTTCTGATGGAAAAAAAAAGCATCAAGCCCAGTTTGTTAATATCTTATGACCTGTCTGTTGAAATATGTCTCACACTCGGACTCACTGTGAATGAATCCACTGTCTAACAGAAACTAACTGATACACTGCCTGGCCAGAAAAAAAAATAATAATAATAATCATGCACTAATATTTTTTGGATGCCTTTAGTTTAGATTATGGAGAACATTCACCATGGCATTGTTTCAATAATAATATTACAATAAAAGGTGGTTGGTGTGGTACAGTAGTAACATCATTGGGTTCACATGTGAGAGACCTGGGTTCGATTCCCGATCTGTGCTACACCAATAAGGGTCCTTGGGCAAGACTCCTAACACTATGTTGGCCTACCTGTAATACCAATAACCTT
>JAOVVF010000036.1:26782715-26792832 GCA_028565595.1 Duopalatinus emarginatus | reverse complement strand
ACAACAGCATTAGCCTCATCACTTACAGGCCATTTCCACCTCACTAAACAGACAACAGATTTTTTCCTAGACGCTGGACTTATAAACCAGCTTCAGTGTAATCCTGGGCTTTCATAACCGTGTCTATATGTGCGCATATGACGTTATATCACCACTGAACACAGACAGCAATGTCTGAACACAACCGACCGTTACAAATGTAACAAAATCATTTATTCTACACCAAACATGAAGGTAGAGAAGAGGCTGAGAAAAGGACAGAGCTGCTAAACATAATGATTATTATACAGCAATTGTGAGAATTGTGCGTTGGGTAAATCCCCATGATCACTCACGTGCAGAATGACGCCCTTCTCTAGCAGGCTCTGCTTCTTGGCAGTCATCACAAAGTAATGTGTGTCATCCTTATAGTAGACAATGTTTTCCAGATCAATCCCTGGAAAGATAAATTAATCAAGGGTTAAAAAAAAAAAAAAAAAAAAAAAAAAAAAAAAAACGTTGAGTATGATGAGCATGTCAGCATTTTTTAAAGAGGAAAGAACATCATTAGTTTCCCAGTCAGACGTAATGATAGCCCTTTAGGAAAACCAAACCAGTCTCACACACATTGTATGATAGACTGAAACCAACAGTAGCGATTACGCGACTGGTGAAACAAAAGCAAAGGATGTTTAGCCAGTGCCAGCTCAGCACAAAGCTGTGAGCGACAGAACAGGGGCAGACAGGCAGGCAACTGCTAACCACACTGATGAACAACCTCAGTGCATAATTCCATTCTAGATTCGCTTCAGTTTTCTAGTCTTGTCAGGCCCATGCACATTCTGTTCATCTCAAAAACATCTACAGGATTTTAACTATATAATATTTAACAGGAACTTTTGAATTCAATTCAATTCAATTTTATTTATATAGCACTTTTAACAATGTCCCAAAGTCCCAAAGCAGCTTTACAGAAAATAATAAAAATTATTATAGAATTATTAGAATTTGTATCCCCTATTGGCATAGCTTAATGTCTTTGATGAGTGAACAGTTTTGTAAAAATCTTATCGAGATCTACATTTAGTCTTAAGTCAGGTAACAGATTGAAATAAAAGTTCTGTGGACAGATTAAAAGCAGAGCTGGGTTTCTTTATAATCTGACAAATACACAACACACACAGCATAGCATCCCTAAAAAGGAGGAAATATTCTTGACTTATGATTAATGGGCTTCAGGTAAAGAAAAAAACAGACTTTATCTGGAAATGACATCAGATGCTCAGGACTGCAGCTGCAGCAGTTTCTTTCCTGTTTATATCATTAAGTATCAAATTAAAGAAAAAAAACAACACAGTGCAAATATATTCCACCAAAATAATTTACTTTAATCTTGGATTCAATTTCATTTTATTTAAACAGTGCTTACAACTGGTCATAAAGCAGCTTTACAAAATCTGGATAAAGATTTAGTTTTACTCGTTAGATCCTTTAGATATCCTAATAGGCAATCCGGCAAGAAAACACACACTGCAAGAACATGAGGAAGAAACATCGCATGAAACCAGACTCAAAAGGGAACTAATCCTCCTCTGAGCGATACCGGATAGAGCAATTATGACTCATTACTCATCCACAACTGCTATACTGTAGAGATATGTTCTTGCAAATATCATGCCATTTAAGGAGCCAGTTTAATAAATGCCGCAGTACATACAGTACCTAAAAAGACACAAGACTAATGAATTTATCTCTTTGTCATTGTGAAGTGACCTGCATATAATACACCTGCCCAAAATGGTGGGAAGCCCCTACTCACGGCCCCTGGGGAGCAGGTTCCTTGCTCAAGGGCACTTTGGCCATGTCTTGTCTGTACCAGGAATTGAGCTGGCAACTTTCTAGTCCTGAGACTGGTTCCCTAACATCAAGACATGGCTGCCCTAATGCTTTAATTAAATACCAGCTGTCAAAAATGTCTGTCAGGTTTCTGCACAATCATTTAATTCACTTTTTAGAAAGGGAATATATTTTAACATTATGTAGCTTTACTTGCAGTTTAGATACATTTGAAAAACTTACAGTTTTTTTGGAACTATATACTATATTAATGGAAAAATAAATACAGGGTTTTCCCAGACTGCCACTTATATGAAAAGGACTTTGGGTTTAAGTGGGAAAAGCTGGCTGAGTCAGTGTTGTCTTCTCTTTAATCATTAGGCCAAATACCAAAGTGCTGACAATGCAAAAGCATCAAACGTTGCAAACTTGCCCATACCAGTGGCTTCCCTTAGATCCTGAAAGAACTTCTGGTTGAAGATGAAGGCCACCCCGCTGATCTCCTCCACTTTGGCCTCAGCTGTGGTGTTGCGGTTAATAAAGTTGGCCGTGATGGCGATGGCCAGCTTGCCCCTGAACTCTTTCCTTCTGAAACCTGCAGAGAAAAATAGGAAAACACAACAGAGTGTGCAGTAGCCGCACAGTCAGACTCAGACTCAGCAGCAGTTCCACAAAGCCTATTTAGTTCTTTAATGCTTATTTTCTAGAGGACTGAACATCAGAGAGAAATCCTGATAAAGTTTTTTTTCCCACCGAGTCCCTCTTGTTAACTGTTCTGAGATAGGAAAATACCCTTAGCAGAATCTCTGAATCAGAGCCAAGAGCCACTGTGGCATTTAATCCTGATTGGGATCATTTGTAAATGGCAAAACCGACTAACTATGTGAGAAAAACCCCAAATCTGTTAAAAGATTTTGTTTTCTGTTAATTCAGCATAAACACTAGAATAATGACCTTTTACTTATTTAGCGGATTAACAGCAAAGCCGTGTGATTATGCCCAGTCTCAGCTAATAAGACCCTGATCCGTATTAAGACTAAAATGAGAAAGATGGCTTATAGAAAATGGTTTACCTGACAATGTATTTCTCCTCCCATCTGCCCCAATGATGACATCAAACTCCAGTTCACTAACAGGGTGCGTTTTAGGATGGACTTCAGCTCTCCAGCCTATCCCTGAACATAACATATTACACAGTTACGGTACAGCTATAAGGCACAAACTGTGAAAACTGTAATGTGGTAATTAAGCGTTATCACAGTGAGATTTCAGTTAAATAAAAAAAACAAGCATGGAATCTCTCTTATCATTAATACGGCCATCTTACTCTCATTCTCTTGGTCTTCTGGTGGCTCGATGAGACCTTTGAACTCCACATTGACATGGATCTCGATACCTAAAATTAGAGCCACTTTCAACAGCATCAGCTGCAGCTGACGAATACCTGTAGGGAGCAACACCACACATCAGCAAAAACCCAACTTTTCCCAAAGGGAACAGGCAATGATATCCACTGAGTGTGTCTCAATCTACTCACTGATATGGTCTATGGAGCCGGCACAGAATTTTCCGTAGAACTTTTTTGCGCCGAGGCCCCGCAGGTCCTGGATGGTGAAAGGCCACAGGTGAAGGACATTGTTGCGGGAGAAAGCGTCTCTCTTCTCTAACAGGACCACCTTGGCTCCCAGAAGGGAAAGCTCTATAGCTGTGCGCAGGCCACATGGTCCAGCTCCAATGATCAGACACTGTAAAAAACACACAAAAAGGTACATGAGGCACAAGAGGAACATGAGCTTCTTAACTCTACTTTCACAAGAGTTCGAGTTAAATCGGTTGTTTTGCATGTAGTCCGGGTATCATTGACATGTAGCAACTGTTTAAATAGGCTCTAACTGCAGGTATCAACTAGCTAACATGACTACTGAATTACACTAGTTAGGCAGTAATGAAAAAGATCAATAGATCCTTTTTATTTCTGAATTTATGCGACACTGTGACACCACAATGAAATTTAATTCATCAGTCCTTATTCATCTTAATAGATCTACCCATCATATACTATTTAAAATTTTAATAAAATTCAGATGTGCTAAAAGCTGAACTGAAGTCACTGCAGCATACACGCTCCTTAATAGCTTATAATTACAGACGAACTATGCCTTGTCTACAGTGGCACCTGGGAGGTTTTTTTTGCCATGTTCTGCCAACTTCTGCCTCACTAGCATCTAACAATTAGTCTGAATTAAAGTGTGTGTGAGAAGTGTAATTCCATGGCTCCAAAAGTACTTTTGTACACCGTGCTGAACACAACTGAACAGTCCGCCACTGAATAAGACTTTCATTCCCTTTTTACACTTTTTACTGCAGCCTATCAATTTGGCATAGAATTGAGAAAATATTAAACCAATGAGGAACCATGTCACACAAATACACAGTGGATGCATGTCCACCTGTCACTGAATGCATGCATATTCATGTCAATGCAAATAATAACTTGGTCGTATATAATGTATATCATACCTTAGAGTTGGCACAAGCTCTGCCTTTCTTGTATTCCTTATGGCTGGCGCGTTTGTCTAGCTTGGCCCAGAGTGCTTTCGCCTTCCAGTAGTTGAGCTTGGACTTGAGCTTGTGGTAGAAGACTCGATACTCACTGGGCTTGAGCTCAAGAAAGTCGCACAGCTCTTGAAAGGCTTTAAGAGTCCCTTTACAGGTGGAGGCCTGAACAAAACGGTCAAACAGAACGTGTGACTGGTTGACCCCCTCTCCCACTGCACAGACACCTCCATCTCCCATGGTCCCTCACCCGGAACTAGGGACTATGGGACTTCTCCAGACCTGCTTAGTCGGAGTCTGGTTTAACTCTCAACTTCAGACATCTTCATCCTGAAAAAAGGAAGTTAAAAAAAAGAAGAAAAAATTATGCACTTAATTCAATTTTTAAAAAATGGACAGAAAACAGAATTTGATAGATAAATCAGCCATGAAGCTACAATACCACTGTTTCTGATAAACCTCTAACAGAAAGTGTGTGTAATAAAAATTAGAGTCCGATTTATGTCCAGTGGACAATAACAGGAAATTCAAGATATTTCCATTGTGATTTTCCTTTCTTTTGAACTTCTGAGGAAAGTAATTTCACGGTTGATTGTCACTGATCACAGCTTTAACAAACTGACAGTTCATTAATGTGTTTTTTTAATCAAACATCAGTTTTTAGATTACCACTAAAACAACATCTATCCTTTTCGTATATTTTGCATCCTTCACTATATAGCTTCTTTATCACTATGTATAAACAAAAAAAAATACTGGGGTGTAACTGAAAATCATCTCATTATGGTAGATCATGAGATGAAATATATAAGACCATAGGAGAGCAAAACATAATGAACTAGCCAATCCTAGGGCTCTTTAAGCTCATGTGTAGGGAAGTTGTATATTGTAATTGTTGTATATACTGGATTTATATTTAAAATGTGAAATACGGAAATGGAAAATTTGTAGAAGAAAATTTACTAGTTATATTTTTCAGTTTGTGGAAAACATCTGTGGTACCAAACTTAAAATACCACAATTTCCTGAACCAGTATAAATAAATATCTTTGATGCACAACTTTTCCTTCTCTCATGCATCATGAATTCATTGTGAATATTCGTAACTGAGGATGCCACATCACTACAAATATATGAAAGCAGTCACTGGCCAAAGTATAATATCTCTCAGCACAATTATTCCAAAGTCTAGCATTTGACCACATATCCCTGGTTTAATTTAAGACTTATTTAAACACAGGTAACGAATTAAAAGAAAAAAAAACAGTGGCTGCTCTGTTATGTATTATATAGACTTTTTTTTTCTTTTGCTGGCATGGTTTTCCTCCACCTAATCAATTTTATCCTCTAATGAAAAACATTTCTATCCTGATGGGGAGTGTTCACTTCACAAGATGACTCCACACACATCCACAAGACATGAGGGCTCACCGAATAGTGATGAACATAAAAATGATGTAAATCATACACTATAGCCTTGACACTTATGAGATGTCAGTGAAGTCGAACACCTATGAAAGATTTTGAAGCCATGTGTTAGACAGCATATCCACCACCACCATCAACAAAACACTAACTGACTGAAAATTTTTAAGAGAAACAGTGTTCATTACTCCAGTTCAATTATAGAGAATTTATATTAAGACACATTGAAGGTGTTCTGGTTGTTCAGCCCAATACATCACTACCAAACCAAACATTGTCTTTTCATTTCATTTATCCTTGTGTATACCTAGAAAAGATGCATAAATAATGCAACAAATCAAATACTTTCTTACCCGGCACATCCCAATATATGGCGTCAAAATAGGATCAAAGGTTCTGTGCACCAAAAAAATAAAAATAAAAAAAAATCTGTGCAATTACAAAATCTCATTTATGGGTTACAGATTTTAGTTTTTGGTGCGCAAAACTTTAGATCTGGTTACGGATTTTGCTGTTTGGTGCGCGGAATGCACAGAAATTAAATCCATAACCGGATCTAAAGTTTTGCGCACCATAAATGAGAACTGTAACTGAGAATGTGCGGATTTTGTTTTTTTTTGGCGCGCAAAAACCTTTGATCCTATTTTGATGCCATTCCAATACGTTATATCTCGAACATTAAATGTAACATGATCACTAACCTTAAACTGAGAGCTTTGTGGTTGAGGTTATGGTTAAAATCTAAGGTAGAACATGGCATAGGGATAAATATATACAAGAGCCAAAAGCACATCTTCCACTGTGGGATATTTTTATCTACATGCTACGACATTGCTTGTCTTTTACCACACAAACAGACCACAGTTCCTCCACCTCAAAAGAGCCTTGGAGCTGTTACTTTTTAACATGCTGATTCCCCTACCACAGCCATTTCCAGTTAATAATGAACAGCCCAGTTTTACACAGACCAAGAAGAATTTCAGAAATGCTCAAATACATTACAGAAAACTAGGCTAACGTATCACAAATTTAGCAGGACGTAACCTATTCTTACTATACATTCATTATCTAACAGAAACCTCACTAGCCAGTCAGATCATGTCTTGTATTAGCAGAACCCTATCTTGTTGGCTAGCTGTAACGTTATATTCCTACACAACACTAGTTAAATATAGCTCCAGATATATAATATGGAAAAAAACAAGAAAAGTATCTATCAACATGTTAAGTCATTTTAAGATGTTAATAAATTGCGATCTAATGTACCCTGTCACCAAATATAAAGGACCCATAGAGTAAATTCTCTATAAGAATGCATATTTTTGCTAATGCTAACAAGAGTGAAGGGTAATATTAATAATAAATGAACCATTACATGTTTGGGGGCTAGCTATTGGCAATGTTTTTACAGATGCAAACATTCCAAAATGGATTCATTAATTAATTTATAATTTACGTATGTTTGTACTGGTGGTGAAACACTGACGTTCCTCTACAATCCTACAGATGGCATGCTCCAACTTATTCAGACATACTTATTACACAGCATCACATGTGGTAGGAGTGAATTACAGTGAAACTCCAATTACACAAACTTAAAAAATATCTGAACTGCCAATTATTTGAACTGAATTAGGATCAGGCGAATTAATTGTAAAACAATTATATAATGTAATAGATATAACAGAAGAACTTTTGAATCCGTAAAAAAGAAGACAAAGAAAACTGGTTTCACACGACATGCGTGTGGTCAACCTTTTCTTGTTTCTCTTTAATCTGTGTTACCATTTCTGTCTTAAAATCAAAATTTTCCTGAAATGTTAACGCTTTTCCAAAATTCTCTCTCAAATCCAGCAGCGTTCACATATATGAATTTGTGTCATGAGTATCCGACTCACTCAGTTTATTCACATATCTGAATCTGAATCCAATTAGTCTGGATAACTGTATTCGTATTTGTAGTATTTGCTAACTTCATTTGGTTAAATTTTTTACTGTAAATTTGCATTGAACATATCTTTTTAGGTTGAGAAAAAGGTAACGAATTAGAAAACATTTTAATATTAAACTGAGATTTTTAGTGAACTGCGATATGTACAGAATTCCATTACAAATCAAACCAGCACCTACGCATTATGACAATCATAAATCTCATTCCTAAATAGCTATAGCTTGTTATCTGGCCATATATGTATAAACCTAAACAAGCCTAGCTAACAAAAAGGGCACAGAAAACCACCATCCATCTGTAAGTTTCACAGATTAAGTCAGCAGGTAGTCATTTTAATCAATAAGCTAAGGATATATAGGATCTGAGTCATGCATTAAAGTTACAGAACAACTGGTAGTACTTCTCAAGTGTCTGAAAAATTGAAAAACACACCAGTCTCTTTAAAACATAATATCTTATGGTTCATATTAAAAGCTGGCAAATGCCAAGGACAGTCACACTATAACCTCCTATTAACAACCTCCAAGAGACAAAACCAGTCATATAGACACAAACTCAAGGTGTGGTTTCTTTCAAGGAAATCTCCACCCTATGGAAAAAGTGGCACAGAGCGGGAGAAAAGAGTTAGCAGGTTGAGGCTGAGAGAGAGAGAGAGAGAGAGAGACAGAGACAGAGAGACGAGCTGAGAGAGTGCCAACTCTGTTCGGCTGTACAAACACATTCGTTCTGCTACCTGACCCCTGCTCTCTGGAAGTGCAGAAACCAAGCAAAGCCTCCACCCAGCATTTTATCCCTGCCATGTGGCTAAACATTGACCAAAAAGGGCTAAATTTTCTGAACCAGAAAAAGATGTGATTTTTTTTTTTTCAAAACGGGTTTAGTATATAAGCTAGACTTTTTGTTTGTTATGTCTGATAAAGAAAATGTGTCTGAAATGTCCTGTTTCTCTGTAAACTTTGCTTTGTTTTAAGAATCCAGGAACTGAACCCAGAGTACATATAAACCACACAGGTTCAAGTACAAGTTGAAGGAGTAAAAGTTAAATGAATTACACAAAGGTGACATGAACTGATAAGGTGGGTTTCCCCCTTTCACTGCTTTCACATGTGATAAAAGACTTTTCTTTAAAAAGCCCTCTTTCATGATGTGAGTTATATTTATTACATCGTAAAAAACATGTCAGGTGTGCCCTTAAGGGTGTTCTAAACATGCACTGTTCATTAACAAGTTCATTAATCTGCTGATCAATCTCTTAGTTCTCCTTCCCAGTGTTAATTTTAATCAAAAGGTTTATATCAAAAGGTCTATATGGTGATATTACAAATCACTGTATAGACTTTGCTTAAATGAAGTACTGTACCCATTTCCCAGACTTAATGCCGCCAAATTTTACATTTATTCAAATTTTTTTAAATTTTAAACGTTTTCTTCATTTATTTAAATAACTTCTCAAAGCCCATCTGCGATAACTTCCCAGTCCACACTTTGGGAAACACTGCAGTTCTACATTGCTGGTAGTTTGTGAGCAAACTTTTATACGAATAGAATTGTCACATGATAACTTTATCGCATCAACGTTTACGATACACACAGCTCGGTAGTCAAAATAAGCAAAAACATTACTGAAAATAACAAGATCCTGGTGCTCTATTTCTACTTGGAGCCTCATTCACCTTAGAATCACTCACTTTTTGAAGAAGAAGAAGAAGAAGAAGAAGGCCCCATGTGGTCAGATAACCTAGACAACATGGAGATACTCTAAAAATTTTCAAAAACCTTAAGACGGCTGTGGATTTTCTTGCTTGGTTAACTCGAAGCCATGCAGAGCGATAATTGTGTCAACGCAAGTTAAAAATGCTTGATCAGCACACGATTTACATAGAGTTCAGATAGATCCGGGAAGTTTTTGCTCATTCAAATAAACCGCAATTTTACAATATTAATATAGCAACACATATGCATATTTTTAGTAGCATTTTTTTAAATAAGATTTGGTCATATTTGAGAACAACATGCCTTGATATATTTTAGACTAACCTAATTCTGCTTTGTTAAAGCATCACAACCGGTCTAATCATTGCAGTCTAATCACTGCTGCTATTATTTATTGCTAACTTCCTGGAACTGTTGAGAGGCTCCCTCCGACGTTGTACACAATTGTACAAAAATGAGCAGGCTAAACAGAATGATAATGCGACTCCCTTTGTATTTAGCTCTGAGATAGCCTAATAACTGTTAAAAACAGTTCATTCATCATAGAGTAGATGTCATCGCATAGATACTATAAAGTCATAGCTAAACAAAAATGATTGATGCTTATACTGAAGATCCTTTTCTTTTTTGCTTACACACATTACACGTATATACATA
>JAOVVF010000036.1:26727782-26748105 GCA_028565595.1 Duopalatinus emarginatus | reverse complement strand
TAGATAGATAGATCACTTTATTAATACCAGATTTAAATTAGTATATTATAGCAACACAAAGTATAATGAAAGCAAAACATGAGCAATGTCTTACCATACATTATTGCACAGATTTAAATTAGAAGTAAACTATATAATAAGAAAATAATAAAACTATCATGGAAAGAAAATAAAATATATACATAATAGATGTGCAATATGTGCACATGCGTAGACAAAGTGGCAGTGCAAAGTGATATGTCTGGAGAGATGAAATAATGTCTGAGTATATTTATATAAGTAGGAGATGTGCAATATACAGAAAGTAGAGATGGACAAAAGTCCAGTGGTGCTCAGTGAGCTTATCCTGAAAGTGGCTCAGTATATAATTATGTCCCGGCACAGTGACGATGTGTTGTACAGTGTGATCGCTTTTGGTACAAATGGCCTTCTGTACCGCTCCTTGCTACAGCAGAGCTGAATGAGTCTGTTACTGAAAGTGCTCTGCTGTCTTACCAGCAGGACATGTAGGGGGTATGATGGCTTGTCCAGAATAGCAGTGGGTTTTTTAAGTGGAAACAGGCTAGATTTAAAAAAAAAAAATCTCCTTATTTTTTTTTCTTATAATAAATAACTAATAATAAACAAGCAGAACAAATTCAACCGGATCTGCAACACGTCATTTCATCTGGAAAAACAATAAATACCTTTACCGTTGGTCAGAGCTCTATGTCTAGCCAGGTTACTTAATCTGTGCTGAATGTTAGATCATCAGGATTTATCATTCTGAAGATTGTCTGTGGAATATCAGCATTGACAAACCCACAGCTGAGATGAAAGCTATCAGGCTGTGGTAGTGCTCCCTGCTGAATATGCATTGTTGCATAATGTCGGGACTAGTACATGCAAATGACTCAGGGTCAGAATTTGCCTTGAGCACAGCATGAGCCTGCATAGTTGGTTTTCCCAATGGTACCTTTTTTGCTTGAAAGAATTCAGGTATCCATTAAATTTTTATTGGAAAAAAATGAGTCTAGCATACATGTGCATAAGAGCAGATCAGTTCAGTCAGTGCACGTTTTGTATATGGCATATTAGTAAGCTAATAAAATGGCAACTTGAGCAGCACAGTGAGCTCTCACACGACATCACACGACTGGCTTGCTGTGCACTTTCTGTATACTGACTCTTACACTGTGAAAGGTGGCATGTAAACAAACTCGCTAGAACGGGGTGTGGACACAATGGCAGGTGTTTAATAAACAAGTTCACCGAGTAAGAATATCAGTCCAAAACCATAATCAAAAGTAGGCAAGATGCCAGGTGATATACAAACACAGCGTCACAGGTAATATCAAGATCAAGGTCAAAAACGTAATCCAACGAAATCGAAAACCCTCGGAGCAAGAGATAAACAAACGGCTTGGTACAGGATAGCTGGGCTTTATACACATACACAGAGGCAGAGTAAACATAAACCAGGTGAACATAATTACCTACATGAACAGGACAGAACATAGGTGGGAGAAATGCAAACTAGTAATCAGGGGACAGAGCATGGGTTGGAACAGAACTCCCAGTCTTGGGCACTGCCATTTCAGATGGCTGCCAGGAATTCATGGAATTCTGAAAAAAGTCCTGGGCTGGGAAAGTCTGCAGCCGTGACATACTAGTAGTTTATTAAAGCTACAGTATGTTTATTTGAAGGAGACTACGAATTACTATAATAAACAAAAATCCTATCCAGAGTCTATTCCTGCTTCATGCCCAGTGTTTCCAGCAACGGCTTTGGATTGACAGCAATCCTGCCCAAGATAAATGCTTAACAAAGATGACTGAATTACTACCAAGCACGTCTGTCAGTCACTCTGGATATGGCCACCTGCCAAATGCTGTAACTAAATGTAGTACAATCAGACACATGTTCAGCATGCTCAAGAGAAGCACAATCCATTCTCCAAGATGTTAACTGTGTAAGGGTCATTAGTGCTATGTTACTGTCCTTCATTTGTGTCTATTCAGCCTATATCAGGATACTAAAAGTGTTCAAGACTGTTGCCAGGGGAAAAAGGATGGACAGGTCAGTGGCAGTAAGTAGAACAGACCTAGAGGAGACACCAGACAGACATTTGACATCTCATTGGCATTCCATTTGGTGAAGAAACAAGTGATTTGAAGTATGGATTAGTCAGAGGCTCCTTAAGCAGACATAAGCAGGTCAGGAATGATTTACAGCCTGCTCTTTAGTGGATCTCTGGTTCATGTCATTCAGTAGGTTCAGGCATATAATAACCAGGCATTCTGCTGATGTAGCATATCAAGTGGACAATAATGTATCTGTATAATACATTAACAAATACTAAAAGAAAGCAATAAAGCAATGCATTTTCCATATTGCACCTTGTGTATACCAGCATTTTTATTTTTAATAATATTTTGCTAATACTAAGGAAGCATCAGGTACTTTCAAGTCTTTTTCTTTCCTTTTTTTTTTTTACTATAGCATATTAAAATTGGTAGGCCCAGTTATCTGTAGTTGTCTATATTATGAACATGAAGCACAAACTACAAGGACACTTCAATGTAAACATTGCATAACTGTCTAAGCTTATCTATTATCTAATACCTACCTTTTCATTAGTGAGACATGATTAATCACCTGGGAAATCATTAGTACTAGGTTTCGTTTCAGTCCAGAAAACACTCATATAACAATTATCAACATGCATAATTACATCATTTTTAAATGTATAACTAAATCCCTCCTTATCCTGTGTATTCTGAACTGTGGAGATATTTTCTTTGTTTCAACACAGTTTTTTAAGCCCCTAGTTGTGATTCAACACCCAACCATTACACAACGATCGTAAAATCCAGCCAGACCACAATATCTGTCCATGTTACACAACCCAAACCTGTAAATGCACTACATGTTGTTGGCCATTACTGCAAGCTTGCAAACACTGTCCCTTCCTTAATGCCCAACTCTGCTTTAGTTAAATACTATAAAGCAGTAGGAGTGAACATGTGGTATTTAACATTTGGCTGAACTCACTGCCTTGATGTCATGCTATAAATATGCTAAGCTTTAACATGATCCATGGCATCCATGAAAGAAGGAGTGAGGAAAAAGAGGTGGCTTACAAGATAGAGGCTATGAAGATACGCCTATGAGGCAACTATTTTTAATGTATATATTTATTTATTTGTTTTAATGTGTGGTTAATCATTCAGTTAAAGCACTGCTAAATAAAACCGGTGCAGTTCTTTTGTCAGTTTACTGTTAGGACCTATAGCATGGATTCAAATTCCCAGCAACATGCCATAACATTTACAGGTCAAAGTGAAACATAAATAACAGTATAGAAGTAACCTTATATAAAACTGTAAGGAATAATAATCACTGATATACAGTTACATAAAACAACCAACATCTGAGTTAATTATTTTCCAATAATAACATATTGAAGCTTTTTGATTTTTCTAATAAGACTTTGCACAATATCTCCAACGTTAATTATTAAAGAATGACATTGTACTTTTTATCCATTTGTAGTTACATTTAATGTTATAAACCATCCACAAAATAAGTTAATTGCTTATGATATAGCACCTCTAAAAAATTACTAGTCTCATCTCATTTTTCACTCTGTTGAAGGAGAATTGACTAAAATTCATCACATATGAGAAAAAACAAAAAACAGTGGAAAGCCTAGTTTATTCTGAAGATTATTACCTTAATAGAATCTTAAACGTTACATAACATAGTTATATAATAGTTCGAATTAATATTATATGCTTTCAAAATATATTGAGTTCAACAGTTTATGTAGCTTTCCACTGTAAAATAAATGCTAGTTTAAAAATTTCTTTATCGTTAGGCTTTAATTATTAGACACAAGTCATGACTATGGAAACTATAAAGTATTATAATGAATGCATTGTTGTTGTTGCTGCTATTAATAAAATAATCGATAATTTCTGACCAATAAGATTCAAGAATTTAACAGTACATTGGTATAAATGTGAATCACCTCCAGATTCTTGGAAGTACAAAAAAAATCCCAAGGGATTTTTTCCACCCAGCCAAAATTTTATTCAAATAACTTTCTCTGAATTTCCCCTAATTATTCTGTTTGAATGTATATTGCAGCTTAAGCCTTTTCTATTTCAAACTCATTTCTTTATTTTATAGATGAATTGTTTTGCCTTGTCTTGTGTTGTCTTTTAAAAGCACCATAGCTTACAATAAATGATTCAGCTGAGTGTAGCAACCTAAAGTTATTCTTGGATGTCTTCATATACATCCATGAGAATCAGTCCCATATGAGAATCAATAAACTCTAATGTACTCATTCCATGGTGCACTATTTCACACTGCAAGAAATTTACTGTACACACACACACACACACACACACACACACACACACACACACACACACACACACACAGTGCAGCTGTTCAAATATTGTGACATGTGATTGCTGCCGGATACAAAGGGTCTTTTTCAGCTTGAGCTAAGAGACAAAGGGAAGAAAGAAGAGGACAAAGTCCCCCATTTGGCCGCTCCGTGTCCCCAGCCAAAAGAAAGCTTTGTCTGAAACACTGCATAGCAATGCACTGGAGCTCTCTCCAACAACTTCAAACCTCTATGGCTTCTTTCGGTCTTTCACCCAAGACAGCACAAACAAATCACTCCACAGGAGGACAGATTTCCCATAATGCCACAGTCCAAGTAAAATATTTTTTTAAAAAGCCTCTACGGTCTTATAAGAACATTTTATTGAGATTTCTGAATTACATGTATACCAGTGTATTACACATGTGATTTTGGGTTTATGAACCACTGTCTATTCAAACTGAAATCACATCAGTCTGACACATTTCAAGAAGGAGAGATCTGATGCATTCTCTTCTAATTATCTTCAAGAGGAGACAAGGAGTGTGAAATGTGCTGTTGAGAACACTTAAGCTGTAAATGACATTATATTATATATTACTATATTTAGCAGAAGCCTTTACTGAGAGTACCTTAAAATAGTGATTTGTAGTCTTCCTCAAATACCTTATCATGCTAGCACAAATAGGTCAGGATCTGAGCGTGCTATCAAACTGAAAGAGAAGGGGAATGAAGTTAATAAATCAGTTGTCTCATTGTGCTGTCCATGTTGGACCCTGTGATATGAGCTCATGAGCTGTTTCTTAGTGAGAACCACAGATATGTGGCTTGCTGGCATTATGTAATGTAATGCCATTCAGGATGGGTGTTTCTGCTGACTCAGCATTAACAGGCATCTCTGTAAACCAGCTCCGAAATGTTTTTAAATCTTGAAATCAATAAAATTGGAAATAAAACATAGTAAAACATGATGTTACCACTCCAGCTGGTTATTTTACAATTTTATAAAGAAAATTTTAAATTAAATTTATAATTGCATATTTTTATAAACAACTAAACAGAATAACTAAGGCAGGTGTGGCAGATGCAGGTTTTTCATAACTCCAATAGCAAGGTCAAGGCAATCAAGGGTCATGTGATGTACAGTTTCCAGGTGCTAGGCTAGAAACAAGGCTAAGTCTAGGCTAAGGTCAAAACAAACAATGAGCTTTACTTAGGACCATATAGAGGTATAGACATGGATATACAGGCAACATGGCTTCATAATACTAAACACCTAACACAAGAGACAAAGGTTTAAATACATGAAGTAAAGCTGGGCTGAAATCCAAAACTGGTGAAGCACATTGGACAGTCATGAACACAGAAAACAGGTGGAAAACACAAAGTCATTTAATAAGGGACTGAAAACGGATGGGACGGCAGGAATCATGGCTGGGTGTGGCAATCTTGCCTGGTTGCTGAGGGTTCTGGTAAATGTGGTCCTGGCAGGAGCATGGCAGAGCTGAATCACTGATAACATATAATATTGGACAATGTCCTGAAGTTACTTCATCTTATAATTTACATTATAGAAGCTATGAACATTCTTTTTTTTTTCACTTAAAATGCCATTACTAAAAGCTAAATTTATTGCTCCGTTATGACTTTGCTGGAAAAAAAAGTAAAATTAACACTTTACCTCAAACTGTTGTGAAGTGCCAACACTGAGGTCTCTTTTTATAAACATTAAATTAAACTTTCAGACAGAAACTTGATATATATTTTTTAATTAAGTTCAATCTGTTCAATATGTATTTGGTACAGTAAATTACATGGACTGTAATACAAGCCCCTAGGAATTAGCTGCTAACATGGAACTTTGAACTAGAGCGTTAATACAAACCTGTGATTTGCTGTTATAGAAAATAAATAAAAGACTTGACAATTCAACAGTAGTGTGATAGTAATCATTTTAAATCACAGGATTTCCACTTTCCACAATAGTAACGTAATGTTAGTTTGTGACCCAAATGTTTGGATGAGCATGAATTAATCCATGACTGAGCTGAGCTACAACTTAAGAACAAGTCATGTTTTTTTCCTTTACTGCATTGACGGATTCCTCAGTTCTTACATGCAGCCTAATGAATATACAAAAAGGCATGAAAGCATTTTGACTGGATGACTCAAACATTCCAGCAAGATTTTACAATCCATGGCATGCTTTTGGATTATTAACTGGTGGAAATTCCACCCAAGTAGGTCCACTCTGATTGAGGTTCTGGGACAAAAGGTTTTAATCACTCCAGATCGAGGTTCAGGAACAGCACATCTGTAACTACTGTATATACCGTACATTACCTGACTTTAATAGAACATTCTATTACTCTTCTAGCACTGAACTTACTTGTTAACTTGTTTGATGTTTAAAGGTTTTTAAAAGCACACACCAGCCTTACTGTTGTCACAGTAAACCATGGAGCTGGGTTGAGCTGATTATAAACAAAAGGTTAACAACACAGAATAATAATTCATGTTTGGATATCACAAGTATGTTATTGGTTTACAATGTTTAATGATAACAGAAAAAAATAGGAAACAGGAGGTAAAATAAGGACACAATCCTAAAGCAGATAGGTGGAACAACACTAAGCCCAGGCTGGTCTGGACACACATGCAGAACTGCTTGCAAAGATTAACTCAGGTCATTTTACAGCAAAGTCATGCAAAAAACAATCAAAATAAATAAAATAAAGTCTCTAGTTATCAGATGACAAAACATAGCTGGAATTTTCATCTACAACCAGGACCACATGGGCATGAGAACAGGGAGTAATCCTGATACTCTGCACTGAACTCATCAAAAAACACATCACTTAAATACATGAACTCAACCAGGCCTTAACTGAACACAGGTGCAACACATAAACCTAATCAAGGGAAACCAAAATGGGTGCTAAATACAAGGCACAGAACACAGTCTACAGGGGGAGCACTTGGGAAGAGTGGAGCACTGACACTAAATAGTAGACATCCTAGTAGACAGTAGACTGTCGATGTCGTTTGGCATCCACAGTATACATACAGATAAAGGGGATATTCCTGCCTTGTGCCCAACGACTCCAGGTGGGCTCTGGACAAATCGCTACCCTGATGGACTAAGCAGATAGTGAAAGTGAAAATGAACTAACATGACCTCTGCATTTAACCCATATGTGCAGCAAAACGCCTACACCAGAGAACACTAGGGGGCAGTGAACACACTTGCCCAGAGCAGGGGGCAGCCCCACACCACAGCGCCTGGAGAGCAGTTGAGGGGATTAGGTGCCTTGTTCAAGGGCACAGTCTTCAGTCTTGTCCTAAGTGGGAATCGAATGCGGGACCACAAGACCAGTTCCCTAACCACAAAAGCCACGGCTTCAGGAGAATGTCTGATAGACTGTAGTTAGGTTTTCTATCGAGATGTGTTGTTTTATAAAGCATTTATAGCTATAGAAAAATATTCACAGTGTGAAGCTTCTGGTGAGCAGCACTCCATGACTGCGAGATAGCAGGAAAAGTTCCCAGAATGACCACAGGCTTATTTAAAGGCTAAAGATTGTCCTGATTTGGCACAGCAAATGTCTGCAATTTTCTACCAAAATAGACTTCTGGGAAAAGTAGTTTTTTTTTTATTTTAAGCCATTGTATTATGTATGGAATGTCACAATATGGAAAGACAAGGCAGAAGTGAGTGAGGATTGAGCGATGGGTTGCAGTGTCGCCTCATGCCAAGAAAGGGACTGGGTTCAGTTCACCAGGCAAGCGGCCAAGGTCCTTTCTGTTTAGGGTTTGCATGCTCTCCCTGTGCCTGCATGAACTTTATCCCACAGTCCAAACACATGCAATTAGGTGAATTAGAGATACTAAATTGTGTGATTATGTACGTGAATGTGTCTCTCCAGTAATGGCAACCTGTACAGGGGGTTTTCCTGCTTATTGCCCGATGAGCATTGGGATAGACTCCAGCACCCCCACCCCCACCCCAACACAAAAGCAGGTTAATTACCTTAAATTAAAAGTGATTGAAAAATGAATTATAAAATATTTCAGCCATTTTTTGATTGCTCAGGGCACACCAGAATCTCTTATTTGGTATTTGGTTACTTTAATCTATCATTAACGTCTATTAAAAAATTATATAACCTTGAACATGTTTGAAAATAAAGTGCATGGCTAGCCAAGTGATTCAATACGTTTAACTACAGTCTTACTACAGTACTATGTAACAACACTGAATGTTTCCATGGCCTTGCCCAGGCTTGACACTCTGTAACTGATGTCAGAGGTTTTTATGTTTTTATGGACTGAATTTGAGGATGAATCATATTTGGCTCTCGGTGTTAAGTATGACATCAGTTTAATATTTCACTTTATAGATGGGTTTAGGCCCTTCCCTTTTCCTTCACAGCCTCGAGAGAATCGATTCATTTGCCATTTATTCAGACAAAAGTACAACTGAATTAGAGGTTAAACGTCTTATTTCCTGCACAACAGGCTTTTTGTGAGACCGAAACGTTTGACAATGTGGCTTATGGAATCTGAAATGTAAGTCGTTTATAATCAAGGGCACTAAGACTATCAGATATTCTCTTCTGGTAAATATTTCTTTGCTTCAGCAGACTAAAACAGAGAAGAACTTCTAGCCACTAAAACCCCACCCTGCCACACCCTGAGCTAATCACACCAATCCGATCCTACCCGCATTCAAAAGCAAGCACTGAGTTGGAAAATACTGCAGTGTTTCATAAACTAATCGCTGTTTATTATCTCTATATCTGTTGTGCAGGACAGATTAACACAGATCATTATTTCAAAATTACCTAGAGATGTGGTAGATAGTTCGTAATGTTTGGGAAACATATATAACTGGCCTCAGTGTTCTGTAGATGTCGGATCGAGCCAGGGACCTTGGATCTGTGAGGCACTATATAACTGCATTAAAAAACATTTAGAGACAGATTTTTAGAAAAGCCCTTTCATTGTAGGTGAGTTTTTAAATAATCAGGTTTTCTTTTTCAGTACACAGTCCTATAGTAATTCCCCTTATGCTAGCCAGCCATGCCAAATTTAGATTTAACAAAGTGAGACGAATAACTGTGTTGCTCGCTTCTGGATCACTTTGAATGAATATGTTACTTACACCAACATTTTTACGCTTTTTTTTATTAACGTTGTGAGTCAGACCATTCCCAAGAGATTTTTATACAGCATGTTGAACAGGACAAGGGAACGTTTGCCAAACGAGGCGGGTGACAGACACACCCACACACTCTGAGTTACAGGTCTTCATACTTGTAGCTGCTTGAGTGCCCATCTTTCTTCCCTCTGATAAATTTTTCTGCTTATTCTGTCTAGCAAACAGTCTTACCTGCTCTGAGCACATGGACAGAAGCCACTTCAAGGCTTTAATGCTCGCTGTGTCTAATGGACTATGACAGGAGATGCCATGATCTCTTTAGATTACACTCTAGCCATCATCACATTTCACAACAGCCACACTGACACATGAGCATGTGTTTCACATGTGTAGAGAAACAAGTGAGGAGTGGACACACAGGAAATGTGACTCTGGGGCGGTGTGTGTGTGTGTGTATGGGGGGGGGGAATGTCAATGACAGCTGGAGTTCAAGTCTTCTACACACACACACACACACACACATATGCATTGTCCCAAAAATGTCTGTACTTACTAATGCTCCTCCAGAAATGCTTGAAAATAAATACTTTAAACATAGTTTTTTGTGTGCGAAATCTATTTGTAATACATCTGTATTGATTGTTCAGCAGTACCACAATGTTGTCAGAGAACCAGAAATGATCAGAATTTTTCTATATGGCTACCATGTTTAAAAAATGGATAAACCTCCATACAAATCATTAAAACCTGTCTTAAAACCTAGTGAGCTGACTACAATATCATACATCCGCTCTCGAGAAGAAGCCTGTTTCAATTATTAAATGCCCCAAAATGTGGCCTACTGTGATGCCTTACCCTGTTTATTCTAACCGTATATCGAGGAAGCTCCATGTGCTGCCTCATCCACGAAGGCAATCCCAGCATTCAGTGCAGCACAACTTCTCTCACAAACATTTTTAATACAGTGGATGGAAGCGAAGTGAGCTGTGCGCTGAGCGAAGATATTTTAATGTAAATAATACTTATTAAATTTCAGTTTTCAAAGGTGCATGAGTGTAATTTATTTGCAATTTTGTGTTTGTGTTCGTTTTCGGTACACACAGGGAGATGGTAGCTGGCATGCTAGTGGGTTGTGTCGCCTAGGCCCATTGGTTTGAATGGCCTGAGGTTAATTGTTAAACTGTTATCTTAGTATGCAAGTCCGCTGTCTAACTAAAACGTCTCAATAATCTACCTTTTAAAATTCAATATCAATTAAAATCCTCTCCACTTTCCTCAATACATACTGATAGAGTATCAATATTTTTTTTTTCCATGGTAATACTCATGAGTTAGGTAGAGCTTAGTTTGGAGTATTATTGTAAGAGAGAAAGACTTGCTAACAGCTGGTCAGTGAGACTAAGCATGCTGGGATTAAAAAAAATATATTTTACTTGGCACAATAGAAGATACAGAGAGATAGAAAGGGAGGAAGGGAAAAGAAGAACTGTTCCTTCAAGAATGCATAGCACTTTGGCCTACGCAGAAGCAGACACCCTGCCAGCTCTAAATAGTTCTTTTACAGAAGCTTAAAAGCAGGATTTAGTATCTAATGACCCACATGCTCTCAGCCGTGCCAGTCCGTTCAGCTGAGTGCGTTGTCAGCTCTGTGTGGCCTGGGACGGAAGCTGCTGGCCTCGTCCTGGACATGTCCTTGGCCGTGAAACTGCTCTCTCTCTCTCGCTTGCTCTCTTTCTCTCTCTCTCACTCTCTAAGCAGGTTAATGGCAGTGGAAAAGCAAGAATCTGGCATCAACTCACTGCAGCTATCCACTGCTCCACTATTTCACTGACAAACACACAAAAGCACAAATGTGTGTAAGAAAGCGAAGGAAAGGAGCACTCAAGTGTGCCAAATGCTATGGGTGCTTAGTCAAGGCAGATAAAAAAAAGTGAAATACAGTGAAAAAAGAGAGAAAGCAAGAGAGTTTCAATGTACTACATTTGGGCCTGGTGTGCTTAACACAACACTCTCGAACCCCTGTAATCTCCCTCTGTCTTCACGCTGGGCTTGAGCCGAGACTGCGGATTAGAGCAGGGTACTACAATCATGAGCTGAGAGATGGACAGCTTTCCTCTCAGACGTGACACTTTTGCCTGGCTAAGGCTCTTCGAAGCTTGGCCCTGATCTTTCAGATGCCAAGACATGTCACTGGCGGAGTTGAGATCTATCTAGCTTTGAAATGAACTGTTATGTTTGTGTTGACCTGTCTTGTCCAATTTCCCAGCACTGCCAAGCTACCTCTGTTGGGTCCTTGATGAAAATTCTTACTTTAAAATTTGTTCAATTGGATAAAAAGCATTAGCCAAATCTATGAGTAAGCATGACTTGAACATACAAGGCACATCTTTCTAGTTAATCCAACTATTACACAATCCTGTGTAGCATCTGTATGTAACCGAGGATTAGGACCATATGGCTACACAATCCTTTTGAGGCCTGCTAATATTACACTAAACCGTCTGAAGTGGCACATCCATACAGAATTCATACAAACAGTCAGAGTGCATACAAAACCCCTCCTGACTGTATGCATGGAATGTCTTTCCAACCATACAGCCTTAACTTTGAACAAATAAAACCAGCCATGGAGTCCTGGCACATGGCCAGCCCAAATCACTCAAAGCAGACAAAAGGCACACCAGAATAGCGTGTGTGGGATATGTGACATGCAGTGGCACCCCGCACGACTCCACAGACAAAAAAACGAGCAGCCTCGTGGAATGCTAAGTGGCCTAGAGGCTCTGCGAAAGGCAGCCACAGTGCTGTAAACGGGGGGTTTTGGAGATGGAGTCGAAAGAAAGATGTGGCAAGGCAGTAAATCTGTCTGGTGTAAAAGAATACAAGGCTGAAATGTGAATCGTCTACGTCAGCAGGGCTTGTGGAAGCAAGCAAAGAGCATTCGGATAATATAATTCATCCTAGAGCATTAAGCAGTGTCATGGTGGCCCCAAATTCAATAATACAATCCAGACTGAAAGCATGACCTTTAGACATTATTCCACACCCACATTAAAGCTCACATGCTCATAAAAGGGAAATGACAACAACCAGATTGAGTATCTGTCTGACACTTTTCTTCTTTTCACTGCATGTCACAACAATAAATAATCTGGGTCATTGGCTAGTAGCACAGACCGTGAAGACATATGCTCACGCCACATAGCCAATGAGAGCCCTAGATTAATACGCTCCTCCCACCCACAAAGCCATGTGCTTTCTGTCCCAGGACACACCCAGACAATTAGAAACAATGACAGAGTACTAGTGGGAACAATAGAATAACATGAGACGCTGCACGCATGACAGCTTTCATTTGACATACACGGTCTAATTCTATTACTAGCACAACAATAATACAGTAATATTTTATTAACTTTAGTGTCTATTTATATTCTTACTTAGTCCCATTCTACATATCTAAAGGATTATGCATTAAAAAAAATAACTGCCTGTATTTTATTATTTATTTTTATAGACTTTTAATGTTTCCATCATATATATATATACACACACACACACACACACACACACACACACACACACACACACACACACACATATATATATATATATATATATATGGTCAATAAATAACCACTCCTTCTCCTCTGCCTACTACTACTACTACTACTAACAACTCCACCACCACCGACAACAACAACAACAAATAATAATAATAATAATTTATATAGAAATTGTCTTCATCGTAACAAATCAAACCTCCCCACAAAGTCAAACTTGTCGCTTACAGTTCACACATACCCATAAATATTGGCACGTTTAACCTCAATAACAGGTTTAATATCCTCACACACACACACCCACACACACACTTTCCTAGCCAAGCATTCTATGGCCTGCACACAATCCAAAAAATCCTGAACATTTAATTGACAGTGGTATCCTTTGGGTGTGTATATGCATGCATGCATCTGTGTGTGTGTGTGTGTGTGTGTGTGTGTGTGTGTGTGTGTGTGTGTTGTGCCTATGTCCTCATCTCACCTCAGTTTACAGCTGACACTGCGCCATATACACTGTCTCTATGCCATATATACTGTATGTACACACCTTTATTGACAAATGATTGATTTGTCACCAATGTATCCCAGGCATAATGCATCACAGATGGCCTTATCTGCATATTATGTAATGCTGTAGTGATTATACTAGACCACAGTGGCTTCATTCTCAGGGTATTACAAGGCAGCTGTTATAAGAATAAAGCCAAGGCATGATCCTGTGCTAATGTTACCCTCAAGTAACCCCCTGACAGCTGATGTTCAGTTCGAGAGTATACAACAGAAGAGGATTGTCTATCATTGAACCCTTTACTCAACCCACGCATCTGAACACTTTTACATCCAGAAGCAGATGTTATATACATTGCACTGTTCCAGGCCAGTAGTTTAAGTCACTGATATATTCTACAAGGGCCAAATCCATTACCACAATGATTCTGTGGAGGTCTGGATAGATCAGTTTTTGAGTACTGGTCATTTATATTCATCACGCGCCCTTCGCATGAGCAACTACATTACTCCTACTCAACGCACAATCAGCACGGGTCTGCACAATATCCTACTGTCTTCTGGGACACATACGAGAAAGGATGAGGGCTTCTATAGCTGCCCGAGGTAACTGGTATTGTGATCTGTGTCAGCAAATCTAACATAATAACAAGGTGACCCTGTAATACAGTACCATCATCACTCGCAGTTTTTCTCCACACACACACACACACACACACACACACACACACACACACACACACACACACACACACACACACTCCACTGTGGCAGTCATCAGAATTACAATGCTGATAAGACATATTCTCATTTCCACTTACTTCACTGTATAGCTATTCTGATACAGACACCAAATCCTACCTTTGGTATCTGGTCCTCTTGATCCTTTCACCTTCATCTGAGATCATTCAAGTCTTATTTTATTGTGTTTGTGTTTGTGTGTGTGGGGTGTGTGTGTGTGTGTGTGTGATCTGTCGTGCTGTATTTGGCTCTGCAATGCAGCTTCTCATTTGGCACCGAAGACAAAAAATCAGCCTTTCAGCACTCCTCCATGCTTCTTAAAGAACCACGTCACTGTAAAGAGGCAACATATGACCCAAATACAAGTCATACAATATGTACTGGTGGTGGTGGAAGTTGTGATGATGGGGTGGAGGATTACATGTAAACACCCTTTAGCTAATTTGGAATAAAATGGACGAAATGGTATATGAAATGGTATAATAATATTAGGAAAGAGATGATGATGACGATGATGATGACGATGATGATGATAATAATAATGATGATCGGTGATAAGCAGTCATGAACATAGTCATAGTCCTCTAGGAATTGTTGTGGATTTTGGTGGTTCGCAGCGATTTCTTTTACGACTTCTTGTACATCTTATAAAATAACATGTAAGCATGAATACTACGCTTTGGATGTCTTTGATATGTCACTGCTGCTCGGCTGTATAATCTATCATGGACACAGGAACACAATAAAGATGAACGCACTGGGGTGCATAACGTTATAGTCTGTCCTGAAACTACTGTAATATGTCTAGACAAAAAAAGCCATATTGTCATATTCATACACCACTTAGTGGTGAGTGGAATGAGGCTAAATAACACATTTAACTTTATATTTATAGCTAATAGCATATCAGACAGGACTGGATGTTACACATCCCCGGAAAAGCTCTATCCCTAAAACCACAAGCAACAAAATAAAAACACGTTCAGGAAGTTTTTAGTATATTTATTCCCTGCCTTTTTGTGTTTTGTTTTCCTTCAGAATTCTCAATTTTGATTGGTCAGAAGATGTTGATTAATTTTCTACAACAGCGTGTGCTTGTTGTAATGTGTTCCCTATGTGTAATGTGTTACTATGGTAACGTACGAAGGTGTGATATGAGGAGACTTTGTCATCTCCTGTGTAAACAACCTGTATGAGTGAAAATAAGGTAACTTGTGTAAAGGATGTACCACAATATTGTTTAATTCATTATTTAAGCTGCTTATCCTACTACTAGGTCACACCAGGTGCTGGAGCCTACACAGTTCTCCTCGTCTCCATGTGGGTTTTCGACACCTCCCAAAAAAAACACACATGGTATGCGAATTGAATGTGCTATATTACCCTAGGTGTTGAGTGTGTGATTGAATGGGCGTGTGTGGAACCCTGTGAGATTGGTGCTCTGTCCAGGGAGTGTTCCTGCCTTGTGCCCAGTGAAGACAGACTATGCCCTGTCACGTTTTACTGTTTGGTTTTACTTCTCTCAAATGCAAACAGTCCCGCAGCATCTCATGACTGGAAGAGGAGACGTTTTGAAGACTGAGGGCACCATCCTGTGGACATAAGTAACTGTACATGCAATAGTTTTTAACTCGTGGGTTCAGCAATTTCAAGTCAAAGTCAAGTCAAATGGATGTTATTGTCATTTCAACCATATACAGTAGTGTACAGAACACAGTGAAACGAAACAACGTTCCTCCAGGACCAGGGTGCTACATAAAACAAATAAGAATAAATTGCACATGTTCAGGAACATATGTAGTGACACAAAACTATTAACAACAAATACGCAAAACAATCAACAATAAATATGTAGGACAATTTACAATAAATACTTAAGACACTTACCAATAAATGCACAAGACAGACAAATACAAAAACAAATACGACGATGGATGTTACATTCATTCAACAGTCATTTACAGGTCTAATAGACTATTAAAATAAAAATAATAATCATAGTAATAACTTCATACTGTATTTTTTAGGAGGGGGATGAATAATTTTTTTTTTATTAATTTATTTAAGTCATATAGACATTTTATTTTGACTTTTACTGTGTGGGGTGTTTGATCATTTATTTTAGTTTGTTTTTTTGGTGTTAAATAGATATTTTATTTTGTAAAATTGCAGTTTTGTAAGTGCTGGTACTTTGAAAACCAAGACAAATACATTTTGCCTATTTAATTGATGCAATGGTGAAAAAATGGCAAAATTTATGAAACGTCGCAAAAAAACTTGTTCAGTTTTCTAACAAATTTTTCATTTTGTTAGACTTTGGCCAAAAAGTTTTATGTTGGTGCATTCCTGCATGCATTCGATATATTTATTTATTTATTATTCTTTTTTTTGTTTTTTTTTATCATTATTATTTTTATTTTTTTTTTACAAAAGCTACACAGTTCATTTGTGTCTGTCATTCATGTGACAAAGGTGAACCACAGCGATGCATTTAATGCAGATTTTAAAATATATTTAACCTGTTGGGAATACAAAAGTTATAATTAACTACTCTTTTTCACTTAATATCTAATAGAAGAATGTCCCTCTTTTATGTCTAGACTGAAACAGAATATTAATATATGTATTAAAGGAAGGAGCACTACATCCAACTAGGTCCAAACCCTCATTTATTACATCACTCACAGGGAAACATGGTGAGTATACATGCTATTTACACATAACCCACATGACAAATCTGAGCTGCTTCGGAGTGAAACTGGCCAGCAGCTACACACTTATTCCAGCAATGGATTTGTGATATAATGTCTTCAGAGATGCAGTTGTAAGAATAAATTAATTTCAGTTCATGTAACTTCATGTGGTGTTTTAAATCATTTGTCAGTGCTGTTTAATGCCTCAAAGCATCAAGCGACACTTTCAGCACGTACAAACCATTTGATTGCAGTATTTCCAGGGACTTGTGAGGTGCCTAACGTGATGTTACCATAGTCACCTAGTCTTAAAGTGAAGCATATCTGCAATTCCACTACAACATGACTGAAAGCAGTGTACTGGAACACTGCACCTGAACACACTGGACTGAAAAAAGCTGTTAACAAAAGCAAGCCTTGAAAGGACTCTGGACATACTCTAACATATTAGTGCAGCACAGTCAAATTAATTTTGTGACCTTGTTTATTTATTTTTTTTAAATAATTACTTTCCTTGTGTCCGAAACTGCTAAACCATGACATTATCCTTGACTATACTGAGAAGTCTGTGGATTACATCAATATTACAGTAGTAGCAGGCTTTACAGAAGATGACAACTTTTTGAGAACAAATACACAACTACTGAAAGTGTAAATGTTTAAAAACATAAAGTTTTTAAAAAATATATATTTTGTGTATTAATGAATGATTAAATCATATTGGTTAGAAATGAACATAATTCTCAGCTATAACAACAAACACATTACAGTAACAACAGCATGTCAGAGTTCATAGCACAGGCCTTGGCATATAAACATGACAGAGACCTATGGTCTTAGTGGACCATAATATTTTAACATTTTAATTATAATAATTTATTATAGTACTATATACTATACAATATAGGATATGATCTTTTACACCCATCACATTGTGGCAAGCTCATTGTACTGCAGAAAACATCATAAAAATTAATTATAACTAATGTCTTTCGGAAGGTAATCAGTAGTTATTGTTAATGATGCCGGAAAATAATTCCCTTGTCTGCAAAATACTGGAAAGGCTTGGGGATGTGGCTGACTGTCACTCGCTGTGACTCCTGCCTCCTCCGACCTCTGTTAAAGTATAAAAGGCTCACTGGTTTAGCTTTTCAGACTCTGACGTTTGGTAGAGCTGCATCCTTCTTTAACACACAAACACAAAGGACACTATTTGGGAATTTCTGTTTCTCTAGATCAACTAATCAGTGTTGTCAGGAACAAAGCTGCTCAGGTATGTACCCTTGCAATGCTGCTCTAAAATGATTATTATCAGGTGAATATTCTCCTATTGCCTTAGAGGTCTATGGGGAAAAGACAGATAGATATTATTATCAGGTGTGAGGCTGAACTTAGAACCTCTGTACAATATTAATAATATATAGGTCAAAGTTATGCATTTGTTCATACACTGACTAATCGATCACAGATTCAGTTTCCACAGAACTGCATTGTTTAATTGTTTATATAATCGACCACAATAAACTGAACTCTTTCTGCAGGTTAAGTCCAAATGAAGAAGGTTTACCAGTGTATACCGATTTGGTGTTTGCTGGCTGCTTTTGTGTCTTGTGTTATAAGCACAATGCTTCCTTCAAATACTGACAGAGAAAAGAAGTATCAATTTTAATATTATTATAATTTGTATATTATAATTTTTTTTTTTTACATTTCATATATTATTATTAATTTAGTCTGTCTCTTTTGAAATTGTTTTCCATTTTAATGCTGATCTGTCTGTTCTGGTCTCTGTGTGCCAGACTGAGTGTAGCACTGCAGAAGAGGGATCTCTGTGTGTCTAAGAGGAGTTTAAAAGATTCAGTCAAATTCCTTATTCAACAGGAGGACAGGAACATAGGAACTGCTATATCGCAGGGCAGGTAGGCATCCTTCTATTGCTGGTAGCATTTCGAGGTTTGGGAAATGGGTTGGCATCACTTAATGAAGCACATACAACAGTTTTGCGTTTGAAGAACATCTGATTTTCAAAATGTTTCAGAATGAATAGCCATATTTAGATATTAATGGGCTTCATTGCAAATATATAGTTTGTAATAATAAGTACCTGTTATGTTACAATTAACTTTAATGGCCACAATCCTGCATTTAGCCACCTGAAGTCATGATTAAAAAAAAACAAACTTACAAACCATATATCTTTCACGTGTTGCTGACATTCAGGTACGTTGTTATAACATTACTGCAATATATGCATGAGACAGTACAGGCTCACAGGATTTAAATTCCCATTATAAATATTCTAGGAGAGCATAATGATTTCCTCTTTACTTTCTGTCTTGCATACTTTTTCAGCAATCATCTGAGTGGAAGGGGGAAAAGGGGCTGTAATCTCCTCACCTGCTCAATACATGATCTGGCCTACCGCATCAGCCGACTCCAGAATAAGATGAATAATGCCCCCCTGCACAAGATCAGTCCCTGTGGCTATGGCCGGAGACGGAGGCGTTTCTGATCCACCTCACCAACCAATCAGAGTGCCATCAGAGGAATGACCCACCTCAGAAACTGACCAAGCCTTATGCCTTTTTTTTCTTACGGAAGCTCGGTTTGCTGAAAATAATCCTGAATATTTGAAGATTCTCTGCAAGTATGAAACTAGGAAACACTTGCACAATGTCCAAGCAGCCAGAGCTTTAGTCTCCTTACTTTACTAGAGAAACGAATCTAAAGACATAAGGAGAGAATAGGCGTTTTGTAAATTGGGTCAGGCGGTTCAATTTTGTAAGAAGGGAAAGCAAGGGATCATGTTAGATAATAAGAGGGTGAGTTTAAAATGTGCAGTATGCTTGCATGTCCTTTGTGCATCTCTGTGTTTTCTTGCAAGAGGACTAATACATTTAAATCCTGGCTGAAAAAAACTTTCACCAATAAGGTTCTATAAATTAACAGAAAGATGGGATTTTTGTGAAATTTGGATTTGAAATTTGGATGTGAAATTCTTGGACATCGGCTCATTTGCTTACATACAGTACTTGATGCTGGATATGTATATAATGTATTACACTTGTAGTGGTGTGTATTCCATCAATAATGATGTATAATCCTAACTATATTATGATAATTACTGTATGTTACAAATTTATGTTAATATGATAATAATAATAATATTAATAATTCTATTATAATTGTTGTTATTTTTATTATATAATAAATATAATGAATATAGTAATATATCATTCTGAAGTGAAAATCAGCTTGCAATAACAAACAAACTGGGTG
>JAOVVF010000036.1:26662629-26681349 GCA_028565595.1 Duopalatinus emarginatus | reverse complement strand
CTCCACATCATTGCATTCAGTTTTTATTCACAATTTGTTTAGTGTCCCAACTTTTTTGGAATCCGGTTTGTATATAAAAGCGTGAGACTGGATCAGTGTTTTACTGTGTAATGTGTGCATGTGCATATGTGTGTTTATTTGTGTGTGTGTCTGTCTGTCTGTCTGAGATTGAGAGAGAGAGAGAGAGAGAGAGAGAGATGGAAAATATATGTGTTTTAGAGACTGCAGGCCTTTTGTTTGTAAATCTGCTTACTGCAGCCAAGCCTCAGTGCCTCGTATATATTTTTTCATGAATTATAGAGGTGATGATGCTGAACTTATTTATGTTATTCTAAGAGTAAGATATCTATCATAAACCTTCAGATATTTTCCGGTTTAAAAGTCATTTATCTGTGAAAAAACACCAAAACATCAGATGTTAGGAACAGATATTCTCTTATACTGAAATCCTGTACAAATGACTTTGCTTAGAGTGGCTGCATCCTCTGTCATAACACAGAATAAACAAGAAACATGTTGCTCATGTGTCTGAGAGATAGGATAGGAGATTAGCACTAGGGCCTCGAAACATTACACATAATTCGATTATTGAAGCCACTTATCTTTATGGATTTAGGAAAATTTTTATAAACGATTACTCCATGCTCACTATAACCAGCACAGATGAGATTAGTGGTTAATGGAAAAGTAGCACTAGTTTGATTTGAAGTAAAGAGTGAATCTGAGAGCTTACCCTGGATCAGCACTAGAGGGCGATCAGAAAGAGCACTCCTTTATTTAAATAACTATCTGCCACAGTCTTTACTGTACATGTATATTTGAGGCTGAAGTTTGTACACTCTTAGTAAAACTAAAGGAATCCCCAGTTTGCCTCTCTGAAGGTTTTTTTTAAAAGTTCATCGTATAGTCAAGAGGTTTTATCAGATAAAGGGTTCTACATTCGAACCCTGGGACGCATATGCTGTACTCTCAAAGGCAAAGACATTTAGAGTGAAAGGCCACGATTTTCTATTGAAACATTAAACCAAAGATACCTATCTAAACACCAGGCTCGGGCAAAACCAAAGAAATCCTGTCTGCACACAACAAGAAAACCTTTGACACTAGACAACCCAGTCAATTTTTGTGTGTTTTTTTAAGATAAGAATACACTGGGATATAGCAAGCTGTGTCTCTACATCAAGTGGGCCCTCATTAGAATAATATCATCTGAATATTTCTATCTACTGCACAAGTATGTCCACCCACAGCTTAAGATTCACATTTGTGAAGGCACCATTTTTTTGTTTGTTTTTTATTTGCGTGTCACAGATGCTTCAGCATCAAGTCAAAGTTAAAGAAAATGTACAGTTGTTATATGTACAGACTAACACGCATCTCTTCATTGGTACCCAGCCTCAGAGGACAGGCAAAAACCTGGAAGTGTGTTTCTACATGTGTTAGCTGGTGATGTTCCTAACTTTGCGTCTGACTGTTTTACAACCTGGGTTAGTACAACACTGGTTTTCACAATAATAAAAAATATTTTACAAATACATATAACATTTGTGTACTGTAACTATATAGTATATTAAGTATTTTACATAATGTAAACCTAACACACTCCTTTAGTGTGTAGCAGTGTAGCATTTTTACCTAACTATCAAGATTCAGAAAAATTAGATGCAAAACTTTTTATGTACAAACTTTTTTGTAATTTTTTATAGCTCATAAACCCTTAAATTAAAAAAAAGGAAAGGAAAAAGGCTTCCAAAATGGTGGACAGCTGGACATTGTGTGGCATTATGTATTTAGCCTATAGACACATCCTTTGGCTGAGGAGGGTAGAGTGAACAGTGACTCATTATTATTTAAAGCAACAGGCACTAAAACTGAGCGTTTGGAAAGGGCTGTTTTATAGTATTTGATCGATGTCATATTTTACTAACCCCTCTCTAACAGGGATTTAGCTTGATAGTACAAACTTAACTACCTAAAGACACTTCAGTAACTTTTATCTATCAGTGTATAATGATAGAACACTTCCTGTTTCCAAGTCCTCTGTGCTGAATTATCACCTCCTTCCTCCATTAAACCTTACTATGTTTAATTAACACCTCGGTTTTGTGTTCACTTGTATAAAGACTATAAGTGTTAATTGAACGGTGGGCATTTCGCAGCACATGGTCAGATGCTGTTCTTCAGAAGTGTCCAGACATGAATTCATCTGCCCTGTGTATCCGTACCAGTTTTTATTTATATTATATTTTTATTTTTAATATATATATATATATCACATTATCTGCTTAAATCTTGGTGTTTGTGGACGAGGCAGCAGCATGTGGCTTTACACTATGTCCACATTATAAAAGCGTCAGACATTAATTAATTTTCCATGGAGGTACATAACATGGAGCCACAATTTCAGTAACAATGCAACAACAATGCAATTCCATTCAAATTAGGTATGAAGCAGTAAACTGACAAATCCCAATCTCAACACCACTGGGTTTACTTTTAGTGTAATGTTTTATGTCTAAAAATGTAAAATAAATAAATAAATAATAAAATGTGTATAGTGTCACTACAAAGTAAAATACATTTTGGAAGGAGATAGCAAAGATGGTTGCTACCTCTGGTGAGTGCAAATAACTAGCTTTGCTTACGTGCGTTTCTAAATAATAAATAAAAATTGAAGAACTATACAATGCTAACCATGCACCATATAAAGGAAACCTACTGTATATACCTGGTCATTCATGCAATTAATGAATTAATCCAATCATGTGGCATCAATGCAATGTATAAAAATATGCCAATACAAGACAAGAGCATCAGGTAATGTTTACAACAGCCATTTACCATGAAATTGGTAAAAACTGTAATGGTGTAATGGTACAATTTGTGCTCATTAATATCAATCAATCATCACTTGAATGTCACAGTCTATTGGAGTGTTGGTGCTGACCATGTGCATCTCTTTATGACATAATTCGTCATCTTCTGGTAACTATAAGCATGGCAGTGAACCATGTCACAATGCAAAAGATCTCTAAAACTCATTTCTTGAACATGACAATGGGTTCAGTGTTCTTCAGTGGTCTTCCCAGTCACCTGATCTGAATCCAGAATTAGAACGCCCATGGGAGGTTCACAGCATAAAAATGCACCTGAAAATTCACAGGAATTGCATCATGGTCTCATATCAACATAAACTAGAATCTCAACAGAATGTTTCCAATATCCTTTTGAATCCATGTCACAAAGAAGTAAAGCTGCTTTGCGAACAGATGTAGGTGCTAACCAGGATTAGTATAGTGTTCATAATACAGTGTCCCAAGAGAGTATACAGCTATTGCTATGTAAAAGGAAAAGCTGGACAGTGCACAAGTAACCAACTACAAGTAACACAAGTCAAATTCCTACTTAGCTTTCCTTGAAAACTCTCATAGGGGCAAACCACAACACATAGCAAAGGCTGATGCATGTCATATTAATTCAGTCATAATTACTGTCGTTTTTGCCAAGCTCCACATCGTCACTCACAGAATATTACATCAACTGCAATGTGTACGCTAGATGTTTCTACTTTACCATTCGACTCCAACAGCTTCTCTCTTAGCTGCGGAATTATAATAAGATTATAAGATTATAAGAGCAGTGCCTGCCATCATTAAGCCTGTACTATAGTTGCTGTTTTTTCCCCAGAGGTAATATTTATTTATATATTAGTAAAGTAGTGTGACTCATTGTGTGTTAAAAAACTAAAGAGTTAAACCACAATAAAGAGATTAGCTTGCACACTGGATCCTATTTTAGCACGTTTTGCCTCATGCTAATTTGAGAGCATTAGTGTAGCACAGCTCATCACTGGCTTCCTGATTCGTGTCTAATATTAGCAAGTCAAGCAAAGTTTATCTGAATGCATATCTTCCATAATGTATCGACCAAACTTCTATATTCCAAATGACAGCCTGAAAGTCAATGAGTGGATTATTGGTTAGCATCTAGACAAGATAATTTACTGCATAACTGCACAGATCATTTGAGAAACGTGTGAAATCTTATAGCGTGTTTAAATTACACAAGTTTAGCACTGTTTAGCAGGCACAAAGCATTACCACAAACGATTGCATTACCACAGTATGTGGTGCTATTGCTCACAACCGCTTTGATTGATTTGGTGCCGTCTCGCGCTCTTGTGATATATTGTCAGAATATAGTTTGCGAGTGAGGCTACATATTGCAGAACGAGGACTCCGGCAGCATTGCAGTCTATAAAACATGCCATAAATTTGTGTTAGGGACAACTATGACAAAAGATAAGAAAGACCATTTATCCGGTGGCCAATAATGCATGAAATTAACACAGCCATGTCAGAGAAGGAGAGAGAGAAATGGTATTTGACTGAATCTGGTGTTTTTCTTTCTGCATTCAAGTCATACCAAGCATAGTTTAAATCCTAATAAGCTGAGGAGCATTTTTATTCAGTCAAAAGCTTTAAAGGCAATCTTGCTGCTATAACAGTCATGACGACACTTCAATAAACTGCCCTAGCTTAGGCATTTTTTAAAAAGTTAATTTCTTAGAAATCGTATTTTAAGCACTAACGTAATAGTGCACAAGAAAGAGTGCAGGAGCAAAGAAACCAGGTGCTGCAAACAAGCCAAACATTGACTAAACCATGACTCATGGCTCTGATCAGGTGCCTCCTGTGGTTCATGGTGTATTTGGGAGAGGGACTGTAGCTCGAGTCTGCTTGGACCTGCTCATCAGAGATGATGGTGAGTGGCCTCAGCAGTGCACCACACACACCACCACACCATGGCACCCCTCCAGGAATAATTGTCTAGCAGGAATTGGAGCAAAGGTGTGAAGCGGAAAGTGACGATTCATTCACCTGCACTGACGAGAGTTTTGGCAACAGGCCGCTGCTTCCCAAAATAGCAGCCCAGCATGGTTGCAGTGGGGGTCCAGGTCAGAGCACAGCTAAAACCTGTAGAGAGCCAAGCAATGCAGGCACTGTATTAAAGACAAAGACAGTTTAAGATTGGGGTCATTGCTGTCATAAATATATAATACTATGCATTGCCATGACCCAGGAAGAAGGCTTCAAAGCAGAAATAATACACACACAGAGATACTATGAAAAAATACTTAATATCTGAATATAGGAAGATATTTAGACATCAAGGGTGTAAATCGAACCTTTCCCATGATACAACATGATTTTGATTGATAAAATAAGTATGTGATTTATGATGATACCAGTGAATCTGCTATAATATTATATGGTGTTTAATATATTTATCTGATTAAATGTGTGTAATACAGATACATTATAATTTAAAATAAAGTTTGGAAGAAAGTAGCAAAGATGGTTGCTACATCTGGTGAGTGTAAATATCTAATGGCTAATCCGCCATTGATGCTAGTAGCATGTAAATCAAAATAATTTTTTCACACAGATTAGTGCATGATTTCATTTGCCTATTTATATAGTTTTAGTGTTATTACCTATAAACTCTGAACATTAGCGAAACCTGTATACCATGCAATTATCCAATCAGCCAATCATGTAGCAGCAGTAATATATAAAAGCAATATATAAAATGATGCGGATAGAAGATGAGCTCACAACAAACATCAGAATGGGTAAAAAGATGGAATGATGTAACAATGTGATCAATCATCACTTGAATGACACAATCTAGTGAATTTACCATCTTCTATTAACTACGTGTGTGGTAATGAACCATGTCACAAAGCCGTCTCAAACTGGTTTTATGAACACGACAGTGGATTCAATGTTCTTCAGTGGTCTTCCCAGTCACTGGATCTGAATCAAGAACACCACTCTTGGGATAGATTGGGAGATGTACAGCATGAAAGTGCCCCAGAAACATCTTTAGGAGTTACATCATACATCATGATCTAAATTGTCAGCTTGTTACAACCTCTAATACATAAACACACTACATTTATTACATTCCCGCTGCTACCTTTGACATTACTTCCTTTGCTTCCTCCGCACCCCTCCACCCTTTGCATGGGCACCAGAAGTGTGTGGTAAAAAAGTAAGCAGTACAAAAATTCTTCTGCAATATTACTCATAAAGGTTCTGTTATGTTCAGTGACCATATAGGCAGTAAAAAGAAACTCTTTTAGTGCACAGATGTGCTATTATCTCTCTAACATTAAAGAAAGAGTGGGAAGGATGGCAAGGGACCTTAATAATTCTGTGTGCAGCATTTGTTGAAAAAATGTTCTGTCTATAGGGAATTTTCTATCTGTAAAGTGAAGGTCTGGGCAATATTCGCTTTATTCTGATAGCCCTACCAGATGATGCCACTAAAGTTTGTGTATAATAAATGAATACTAAGGCTCCAGTTCTGAATTTACTACACAGTTCAGTGTCGCCATTGTTAAGCCTTTGTAATGATATCGTTGTAATTAATTGACCATACTGAACCAGGTGAGGTCATTGGTTATACAGGTGATTCCAGGTACCCAGAAATTTCCTGTTTCCACATCAATTCCACTAACACTCTTTGCTCTTGGATACTAGTAGTGACCTCTCTGGTTTATTCTACTCTATCACTATGGTGTCATCTGTACTATTATGAGAGAGTAGGTACATTTCACAAGATATATTGTATATTGTACTCATGTCTATTGTAGCACTTATTCAACCATCAACTTTTTGTTCTGGTGAGCGGTGTTAAGAATGAACCATGCCAATCTGACTATTTAATTAAAGCGAAACATTACCAAGGCTCCCAGCAGGTGTGTTTTCTGCCCAGCGCTCTGAATGTCAATGAGAAATCGAATAATGCAAAAGTAAATATCAGGACTAAGGGGAAAAAGAGATAGAGATCATTCAGATTGTGAGATTTTTTCTCATTTGCAGTCATTTTACCAGTCAGAAAGCCCACAGTGATGTAAAGCTGGAGCAGATTTTGAGTGTATGTTCCAGCCACTATGCCCACTCTTCTCCACAGTCCTCCCAGCATCACAACCACTGAATACAGAGCCAACTGGAGCTAAATCATATACACAGGAAACACCTTTCAGGAACCATTATCCTCCAGGAACCGTGGGTGTCCTGTGTTCATCCAAGTACTCATTTACAATATGATCATACTGAACATCTTTTTAACACACTTAATCTTGACTGATTTTACAGCATATTTGCAGACAATTAAGGTTTATAAGAATTACATTTAATTGGCCAAGTGTGTTTACATACACAAAAGGGATTTGGTTTTGGCCATTGGTGTCTCTTTAAGTACAGCTAGAAAACCAAGGTGCAAGGTGGTGTAGTGCAAAAAGCAATGTTTGGGAATTGTGTTGTTGATCAGTTACTTATGAAGGTGATGGCATGAGGACACTGTTTGTGTGTCTGGCCGTTTTTCTGTACAGAGATCTTTAGCGCCTCTCGGAGGGGAGGAGTTGAAAAGGATTGTGTTCTGGGTGTGAGGAATGTGTATTAATTAATGATAACCTGTAATGAGAATTCCACTATCCAGCATCAACCAGATGAATATGGGTTCCCGTTTAAGTCTTTCTTCCTCATGTTGTCTCAGGGAATTTTCCCTTGCCACTACTGCCTTCAGCCTGCTTCTTTCGAATTGGAATCTCCATCCATAATTCTGTAAAGGTGCTTTGTGAAAACGTGTACAAAATTGAACTGAAAATACTATTACAGCAAGAAGCTACAAAACACTGACGGAGCATAAAATACAATATACAGAGTGCATGGGAAGGAATATGAGGAATCATTTATTATTTATAGACCTTTGCTTTGCTGCACTTTGATCAGCTGAACTTTCTTTGACAAGGAACATGACTTCCACAAATGTCAAGAGATTACAAGTGATGCTTAGTGCAGAAATCACGCTGTAGTTCACAGATTGCCAAGATGCTGTGTGATGAAAGCTTTGTACAGAAGTATGTCTTGACATTTGTGGAGTTTGCTCTTATGAAATACTAATCAGTCTCTGCAAAGCCACAAGGGTTTCATGTAAAGTTGGATGAGAATCTTAATCAGCAGCTGCCCTCTGGTGGTAAAACACATAGGCGTTATCATGGAAATGCTTACATGCACTTTCTATGGGCATAACATTAATATAAGAAACTTCAACTTCAACAGGGTATGGGCGCCATTAAATAAAGAATAATCTGAATGATTCACACACAGTCTTACCCACAATCCACCAGCAAGCTCTCTCCACTTTATTCCCTAATGTAGTCTGATACAGTTGAATGATTATAGCATAGCTCCTATGTGTACAGTTGCTACAGAGATGGATGTAATCCATGAACTGCCTGCTGCTTTAGTTACAAAGTGGGGGTGAATTTCCATCTAACCCCAAATGACTTAATTACACTTAATCAAACATCAGTCCAAACATTAGAAAGGCAGACAGCACAGTGAACCAACCATGCACTCCTTCTCCTCGTCAGGTGTCAAGGAGAACATATTCAGCAAGATATATACATTACATTATTCATTACACTGCAAACAGAAAGGGTCAATAGATTTACAAACATGTGCAACTCAATAACTTATTAAATAATCCAAACCGCAGCAGCACTTGCTCTCATGATGAGTCTGTGTATGTGGGTATTATTCAAGGATCAAGGTTAATTCAAGCTCTCTTTCCACCACAACATTAACCTTTTAAGATAGCCCATTGTAAAATGTTTAATGATTGATTGATTAATGTGTATTATTATGTATTGTAATAATGCCCAATTGCTTATATGCCAACATACTAGCACTTAATCTGGATGTTCCTTGCACTTTTTTCTGGTCACTTGGTAGATGTTTAGCTATTGTATTGCTGCTAAGAACTAAAAGCAGGGACAGAACTACCATAGTGCGCATCATAGTGCACTTGAACCAGGACCAGCGACCCAGGTGTGCAGCTCTATCCAACAAATTAAACGACCCCATCTAGCCATCTAGCTTGTTCAATCTACCTTTTAAATGTAGAGAATGGAAGTAAATCAACTCCACAGTTACAATATACTATTCTTTTATTCCTTTACATTGTTAATCCATTTAGTACTGATCTGAAAGTTCTGGAAAATGTGCATGAAATACAATATGTCTAATTTCATAAAGTGATTTAGAATTTATTTATTTATAGCATTGCTTTCTACAAGTATGCGGTAACATTAAGTAACAGTGGGCAGCTACCTCAGACTCAAGCCTCAGACTACATAAGCAGAACCACAAAGGTGAAGAGTAAGATTTGTACAGGACAAAGCTGTATTTTTTTATGTGTAGCCATGTGACATTTAAATGTAGCATTGGTAGAATAGTGCAATAGGTGCAAATGCCATTATGAGTGTTAGTGAACGACTTATTGCTTAGTTCCTATGTTTGTTTTCTGCTTTACTAATGATAATGTTATGTTCAACAGGTATAGACAGTAGGTTAGTACTTGGCATAACAGTGCTTCAAGTTCATTAAATAATTTTCAGTTTATGAATTATTAAGGGTGTGGAGGGTGTGTATGCAAATACTGTACTTGGAATGGCAGCATACATAGAGCCCAAATGTAATAATTGCAGGGGGTCCTGTTTTGACCACTGGCTCAAAAAATAGAGTTGTTTTTTTACTGATCAACAATTTAACTAATTTAGCAAATTAACAAACAACTGGCAAAAATTTAAATGAAATATAGAACCATAACAAACCTGTATTTCTCTGTACAAACCCTTGTGTCACATGAGCACGTTTGATATAATTTACATCACCAGCTCCATGCCAGGATGTTACTCTGGCATCCCAAAGTGGTAACCATAACAGATCCTTCTCCAAAGAGTCTTTTGTTTAGCAACTTCTTATCCAAAGCTTATTTTTTGTTTAGTTTCCAAAACACCAGTTTTTTTCCACCTGTTATTTATCTTAGCATACAAGTACCAGCTGTTGGCAATATATCACTGGCGGTAAATTTTTCCATTCAACAGCTGTGTAGCATGCAAACTCCTTTTTCCATAATCAAAAGGATAAGGGGCTGTATATTACTGGGGACACATAGGTCATTTTATTTTACTTTCCTTATTTTTTATTTTTGTTTTTTCTTGCCTCCAATATGGTATACATGAATATAATTGCATCTTTTGTAAACTATTAATAGAAAGGTTGGTGGTTTTTATTATTTTATAAACCATAATAGTCCTGATCATGGTGCCCCTAGAATTGCTGGATTTTTAAAAACATTTATAAATAATTTAAGACGTCATACTGAAACAGTCAGAAACCCAAGAAACCTCAAATGTCAGTTACGAACCACAGAACATTTAAATGGACAGAGAAATAATAGGTAATAAAGTGACATACAGCAAGCTCTTGCAAAACTTGCTTGTCTTCCACACACAATTAAAAAAATAACAGACAAATATCCAAAAAAAATCTCAGACCATTCTGAAAGTAATGCTGTGTAGCTCACAAATCTAGCTAATCCTGATACTAAAATTAAGATAATATTCACACTGAACAGCTCTTGTTCAGTAATCCAGGAGCGGTTCAACAGTAAAAAGCACAGGACACTTTCTTTAAGACATCACATGTCTTATTGTAGGATTAAGCAAATATGTATAGGAGAGCATCTCATAATAATCAGAAACAATATACACAAGGGATTGTGAAAGTAGACAATATCCAAAATGGATTTACATAAATAAAAAAGTCACACCAAAACACCTTTAAAATGTGTGTTTTAAACCTCTCTTGCATGTGAAATGAAACACTAAATTGCTTCATTATTCAGGGTTTGTTGTTTCAGAGCTGCTTGACACCGACCCTGCTGAGGCTGGGCTTGAGAATTCAACTCAGGTTGACAAAACAAATGGCCTGAAATACATGCTACAAAAGCACAGGGGGCTTTCTGTGGTGCAGCTTTCTCTCTGTGGTTTCACCTTATTGAGAGAAAATTAAATCCCAGCAAGGGATTTCATGTCCCAACTATGCCATAGCCATCCATAGGCAAGAGACACATAATTGGCCCTGTTCTGGGTGGGAAGATATAGCCATTCTCTGGAATATGTCAGAGTAGCATGAGCTAATTGAGGCCATCTGCTAGCTTGTGTTTACCGAACAGGGCAGTTAGCGCTCTGCACTAAACATGTTGAGCAGTTAGAAAAGATGTCTGGAAACATGTGTCCCTCTCAAATCCTTAGTAGTTATGCAACAGGCAAGACTAAGGTAGGAATTGGCAAGCTCTAAATTGGAAACCAGTGGAAGAAAAATGCATAGGCCAAACACTTACTGCATTGCAGTATCCTCCACAATACTTTTAATATGTATTCTGCAATGGATATAAGGAGCATTGCCTGTGCAGTTGCCTTTTCCTTAAGTACAGTGCCTTAGATGATAGCCCATGGTTATGGAGGTTTAAGTTCACTGTATGAGAATTTTTCCAAAAGCTTTACATGTATAAGTGCCAAATTATATACTGGGTGTCTGGTATAGAAGAAATTATATTATAAGCATTAAATAGATTATAACAGAATGAGCATTAAAAGGAGTGTGTGTGGTTGCGAGAAATTATTTAGCAACATGCTTGGCCCATTTGTGGGATGATCTGCCTACAAATTAATAAGCAAAAATAAGTGATTATTGCTTCTTTATCTTTAATTAACTTTTATAAGTATATATTTCTCACTGTACTGCATAAGCCACAACACTATATATCACAATCCAGACTCCTACAGCACATTTATAAACATATATAAAATGCTACTGTGAAAATAATTGCCTTAAAATTTTATACCACAGAATAGTTGAATCCTTGAGTCAGGAGGTGGTCCAGTAGGTGCAAAAACAAACTGCAGTTAATCCAGAATGCAGCAGCCAAAATCCTTACTAGAACCAGAAAATATGAACATATCACCCCTGTCTTATCCACACTGCACTGGCTCCCGGTCAAATTTCACATTGACTATAAAATATTACTACTGACTTATAAAGCAGTGAACCATCTCACGCCACAGTATCTACTAGTCTCTTATGATTCACCAGGCCTACTTTGATCAAAAGGTGCAGGCTATTTGCTGATATCTTGAATAATAAGGGCTACAGCAGGGGCAGATCCTTCTCTTATAGAGCCCCATATCTATGAAACAGCCTACCAATTAGTGTTCGGGACACAATCTCAGTCTTTAAGTCTAAGCTGAAAACATATTTGTTTAGTCAAGCATATTTTTCACAGTTTTCCATAGTTTAAGGCATAGAGCTGGAGGGTTCATAGTCATAGAGTGTTTTGGTAAACGGGGATGTTTGGATGTTTTCGCCCCCCACTCTCACATGTTCACGCAGGTTTGATGACGGTGGAGTGGCTGGCTGCTTTATGTCCCAGGGTGCCCTCATGTCTGTGTCACCTTCTGGTTCTCCCTTGTAGAGTTTCTGCTTGCTGTCTGCACAACTTATATATAATGTGACCATTACATAAAAGATCATACCCCAGTCTCTGTATTCTCTTCTCTAACCTCTCTCTTCGCTTCCCATTCCGATGAGCTACAGCTGACACAGCTGAGGCACCAGGAGATACCAGTGACCCAGTTTTCTGATTTCTCCTGCTTCCCAACCCTGCCTGATCTACCTAACATGGACATGGACAGTCTATAGAACATCATAATGGACAGATGTAGAAACCATGAATTAAATTACAGACTTTAATTAATTCTCTGGCTACTTGCGCTTTTTTATTTATAATTGCACTGTGACACCCAAATGAGGATGGGTTCCCTTATGAGTCCGGTTCCTCTCAAGGTTTCTTCCTATTGCCATCTCAGGGAGTCTATAAATTTAAAATAAAATTTCTATAAATGTATAACCCTTTCTGTTATTTCTGTAAAGCTGCTTCAGGACAATGCCCATTGTTAAAAGTTATACAAATAACATTGAATTGAATTGAATTCATACCCAAAATATTAGCTAGCTCTAAGATGAGTCCTATGTAGATAAGGCAGTAAAATATTGCATTATTTCTGTTTATTGATCTTATTTCTGGTTATCCCATTACATTCATGTGTCAATTTTAAAACTCACACTCTGCAGCGTTTTCTTCTGCCACTTCCAATTCGGTATCAGGGCTCTTCTGATAAAATGTATATGACATTTCAGGCAAAGTAATACTGGACAAACCTTTTCATCACTAATCACTCACCTCACTCCCTTTCTCTGTCACTCCTTCACCTGCCACTACCCTGTCTGCACCAGCATTCTTAATAAGACATAAGGTGATATTTAAAATCATGTAAAACTAGACTAGGTTAATGATTGATTATTATTATTATTATTATTATTATTATTATTATTATTATTATTGTATGGTAAGAATAATCAGATGAATGCTCAGTAATAGTGCTGTGTGTAAAACTAACAAAATAAGATAAAAACATGATTATTTTTCGATATTATGCAGGATAAACTTGGATCATTATATTTAGGGTTAACTGATAAAGCAGCTCTTCTATAGAAGTCTTTACCATTTCAGAGAAGTGTGGTGAAATCTACAGTTATTGATATCATGTAGATGTATATAGATGTTATTTTTAATTGATTTGTGTAAAGAAAGCCTCCTCCAAAGCAGCCCTCATTCTAGCATTCTCTGACATGTGTTGTCATAGCAACGGTTTATCACTGACTGTTAGTAAGAAATAGTGTACTACGTTCATATTTTATGTAGTAGCCTATCAAACTCATACTATTAAGATTAGTACATAGTGTTGTATAGCATTAGTTTGTAGTACACATTTGGGATGCAGTGGGATGCAACTTTATAAATCAGACTCTCTGACCAGGTGAATCAGAGGCTGAAAGAAAACCCACCTTATCTGACTTACTGCCAAAATGCATTAACCTTGGTCGCATGCTTTCATAATAAAAGTGAAACCCTGTGTTTGGCCGGTATTTTTTGTTCGGCCATGTGTCAAACATCGCTAGTGGCTACATTTGATTGGTGAGATGCAGTCATGACAAAAATAACTAGCAAGTAGGGAGCAGAATGAAGCTCAATGTAACAGAGTAAAAGTACTGCTTCTTCTACACAAATATACTTAAGAAAAAGTTAAAAAGTATGCTGCATTAAAACTACATAAAGTACAATTTATCTAAAAAAGTTACTGTAATCTGGGTTTCATTCATTAATTATATAAACATAGTAATAATTGGCAAATCTCTGTGATAATAGAATTTATTTATTTATAAGCACCTTTCAAGGTACCCAAGGACACTGTGCAATAAAACAGTAAATAGATTACAATTACAGAGGAAGAAAAATCACACAAACCTGAACAATATCAGGAATAAAATAAACCATAAAACCCAGCTTAAGATAAATAACATAATAATAAAGTAAAGGAAAACAAGAACAAAAAAACAAACAAACAAACACAAAAACCCATGTACCCATGTATATAGTACAGCGATAAGGGAGAGGCTACAAATGTATCCCTGTATGAATTCATCAGAATTTAAGTCAGAGATAAAGTGTGAGGAAAGACTCCAGACTGTCCTGTTCTATGAAAACAATCCACTTCACTTTAATCCTTATTTCCATAAAAGCATAGATACTTCTGTGTTATTCCTTATCAAGGTCTTATTTATACAAAACCATAAGAAAACGAATAATGTCCTTAATGACCTTTTCTTTTTTGCATGTATCTCAACCACAAGTACAGTTCTAGCATTTTAAACCTGCTTATCCCTAAAAGTGAAAATGGAGGAAATTGGATTTTAATGATTCCATTACAGCTGCATCACAGGAGCATCACAGATTTGCTACTGCATATTTGTATCCAACAACCTGATCAAAGCCTGGCATTAACTGTCTAAAGGAAATCACACTTAGCTGTCAAGGTAGAGCAGGTTATTTTACGACTGTGTTTGTAAAACCAGCTTCTTACATGATGCTTGCAGGGAGAGAGCCTAGGCAAGATTTTACAAAGACATGTAAACATGTGTAGATTATTTTGGTTAAATATATCTAATTGGGGTGTTTTGAGTAACATTTTTTTGAGGAAATGTTAAAAACTCTAAAGCGTAAAACTCAGATGATTTCCATCTATTATATCTAAAACCCTGCCATTTTAACAAGGATGTGTAGATTTTTTTATATCAACTATATATTACTAAGGTGCCCTAATTCCCCATATACAAATAAGAAACATTCTGTACAACTAAGTTTATTTTAAGTCAACTGAGTTTACTTCAAATCACTTTTTTGGGGGCAGTTGTAGGCTTGTGGGTAAAGAACCAGCCTTGGGACCAGCCAAATCAAGGTTTAAGGCACCTAACCCCAACTGCTTCCCAGGTGTTGCAGATAGGGGCTGCCCACTGTTGTGGGCACATGTGCTCACTGCCCCCTAAAGTGTGCTCACTAGTGTGTGTTTTATATTTCACAGATGGGTCAAAATGTTGAGGTCAATTCCACTTCACAGTGTTTGGGAAGAAACATTGCATCAAGATACAATAATGTCACACTTGAACAAATCCAAATTTTGGTAGCACTGATTAGATTAACATGACTGATTCATTAGCATTAACACACTTTTTAACTGAAATACATCAATTAGGCAAAATACATCAATTTAGACAAAATCTAAGAATCATTCTTGTAACCTGGTAATATATGATTACGGACACTAAAATGAATTATACAAAATGATACATTTTTTTTTCTCATTTCCACGGTTGGAATGATAAAAAAGCAAATTAAGCTGTAACATTTGATGTTTAATTTTAAACTCCAGGAGGGAACAGTACTTGTGAAATAAATGTAGAGCCACAAATAATTAACCAACCTTTGGGACTCATTTAATCTTTATTTTAATTTCCATTTCATAGTTAATATACTTTCTGTTCTTCCGTTGCCTGCTACTGTTGGAAAATGCAATTAATTTTTGCAGAAGGTTAATCTGCATGGCACAGAACCGAAATGTGCTCATTCTGTATTCATTCAGGTGTCATTTCAGCCCAGAACATTGATCCATTGCTCCTGATTCCCAGACTTATATTAAGAGAACAATAGGAGCCAAATGAAAAAAAAACAGATGTCAAGCTCTTAAGTTCTACTTAAAAGTACAGTATGCACGCACATGAGATTTATTGATTTTTCAAAGATTCAATCAAAATAAGGGACATTTGCCTGATGATATTCATTTTAGCCTACAGGGTGTTTTGTGCTTCTCATCTTGGACTTTCCATTAAGCAGACTAAGCTGTTGTAGCATGCAATATGTTAAACATGCCAGAGTGTTTGATTAATGGTTTGCTTTGCCATTGCTTCTCAGCAATGTTTCTACTCATGAAACTGAAGTTGAGCAGTGTGAGCTACACAATAAAAGCCTACTGCATGTGGAATATAAGCAATGCATAAAGAAGAACATACACATACAGCATGCAGGCTTATGCTTTACAACTAATTCTTATTCTCACAAGGCACAAGCAGATTACAAAGCAAGGGTTTTTTTTTCCTGTGTGCCCCAATTTTCTCTAATTTAACTATGACCAATTCCCACCTCTCAGATCTCTGTCCTTTATCATAGTCCAGATACAAATGAAGGAGGGAAAAGGCTATTATGCAATTGCTCTGAGGCACATGAAGCAACTCTTGCCTATAAAACGTTGGGGGCAGTGGAACACATTCATACATGGCTAGTGTCACATTCATACATGGCTTGTGACATTATGATTGATGTGGGAGAGAAATATATCACCCCTGCCTTCCTGAGAACATACCAAATATGTTCTCATGTATGGCTGATCGTGATCTTTTGGCCACTCAGAAGCTTTCCAGTTTTGTTTTAGTCACAGGAGACGTGTGAAATGAAAATCTCTAGTGTATATATAAGTAAATGATCACATAAATAAATAATGTAACTATACAATTGCAAGGGAAAACATATTAATATCCAATTCAGTACCTGTGTGAAAAACTGAAATAAACCCCAACCTGTGGCTGAGGTTATTAAGTTACTGTGTCCTCGCATAAAAAAAAAAAAACCACACACATTACTACATCTGTAAAATGATGTATTGGTCTGACAGGTGAGGGGGCAAACCTTATGAAGGCTATAGTGTACGTACAAGGATTTACATGAAGTAGTAGAAAGCAGAATACATCCACAATTTCAGTTACAATATTATCAAAATATAAATGCCCAAAACTACAAGAAAAAAAAGTTTCTTGTTATTTTCTTGTTAATTTTGACATAATAAGAAACATTGCTTGAATATCATCTTCCGATATCACACACTCTTTCCAAACAAACCAGACATTGTTTTAAAAGTCCATTACACGGTGTAATTTATTAATCAATGACGTGTCATAATTTCTAGGTTATTTTCATATTTAATGTTGTGCACTGTGATGTTTAATAAAATACACTTTACAGGAAGCTTCAGCATATTAAAGATGACTTTTGTATTCGTAAAATAACATTTTGTAAAAATAAAATATGCCTTGGATTATGTAGATCATCAATCATACAAGTTCATGAGAATGAGTTATTAATTCAGGTAAATCAATAGAAACCTGATTTGCCTTGTAGCCAAACTACAGAAAATTAATCCAGGCAAGTGTGTTCACTAGTGTGTGTTTCAGTGCACAGATGGATTAAATGCCAAAATAGCTTGACGGGGTTACGTTAAACTGATTTGTTAGGAACTAACAGTTTATGACTTCAGAAATGTTGTATTCTCAGTGCACGAGGTCTAATTTTGGACATATTACTTTAGCTATCAGTACAAAGCTACTTTAAGGCTTTAAGGTTCAATCCTCATAAGGTATGTCTTTGCTCCTAAGATGTATTGATTATTGCATTCTGAGAGAAATGCTGTGTTGCTTAATATGTGTGAGCTCTGAATAGTGATGTGAATACCTCTTACACTGCACAACTCACAAAACAAAAGTGCTCACACTGTACAAGTACCCTGTGACGTACATGCTTATATTGGGCAAATTTCCAAAATTTAATGTCAACTATGTCTCTAGTCCCCACACGTCCTTGCAATTCTGAACAAGGACCTTTCACAAATTCTATTGCTGTAACATTTAATTAGACTGACATTTACGGATAGCGGCCCACTGGACCACTATTATACTGTATGTTATAGCCACTGAGTCACTGTAAATGATTGCATGCTTACTGTAAATGAATGTCTATTGTGTATTGCATAAGTTGTGTATTGTATACTGTATGAATTGCGTTTTATGTTATTGTTAGCACCAAGACAAATACAAAGAATGGTACATTTGAGAGAAAATTTAAGATTTCCATTCTAATTCTTTAGAATGTAGCACATACTGATAACCCTGATAAAATAATCCAGCTTTGTCTAATTGAATAACAAAACACAAGCTGCACAAGCTAGAAAACCATCTTCATCATTTTCCCAGCTGGGAGTCACTACTGATTATCCACCACAAACATGTTGTTTGTGAGAAAACAACACAGCATTAAGGCAATTTTATTATTTTTTTTATATATCTATGCTTGTTAGGAAGCTGGTGTCTAAGTGCAGGGTCAGCCATGATACCCCAGAGTATAGATAGTTAAGGTCATTGCTCAAAGGCCCAATAGTGGCAACTCTGCAGTACTGGGGCTTTAACCCCAGACCATCTGATGAATAACCCAGAGCCTTAATCCTGAGACTGTTTTGGCATTTTTATGTGGTTGTCATTGTGTTGATGTGGTTGTCATTGTGTTGATGTGGTTGTCACT
>JAOVVF010000036.1:26639815-26654162 GCA_028565595.1 Duopalatinus emarginatus | reverse complement strand
ATAAAATAAATGTCAACAACAAAATTTATACTAAACACCATATAGGGTGCCTAAGACTTTTGCACAGTACTGTACATATAATGTATTACACAACATTGTAATGCTTATATTGATACACAGAACAATGATTTTATTATTCGGTTCGGGAGTTTATAAGCAGTTAGGCCTGGAGAGAAAATAGAGAACAGTGGCAAAGAAATGTTCTGTTATCTAGCATCTTATTTACTATATATCTTCAGTGCGGAGAGCAATGTTAGTAATTTTCATATAATGTCATATAAAAGAAGTTGCGATCTGCAATTGGCATTTATTATTTAAAGCTTTTATTATCCTGTACCAAAATTCCTCAGACAGAAGCAACTAATATTTATTATAGTCATAAGGATGCAATAACAGGCAAATGTACTATGTTTAATACTTCTTTGTAAATACATTCACAGTTTTAGCAATACTCAATTTAACAATAGCTACTTCAATAAAATAGACTCTAGTAGATTTCTTTCAATAGGTCATGGCACAGATTTATTAAACGCAAGGTTTACAGGTCCAGCAGTAAATTCTGGCTGTAACAAGCAGACTAAAATAGACAGACACTGATTGATTGGGTGTTGGCTGGGATTTTCTAGTAAGATGTAATTACCTGTCTGTAGTGATAAGATCATGAACATAACACTTCAATCTTGTTTTAGTGGCAGAAAACACTAATCACCACCTGCTTTTCATCACAACTATCTCTATCCTTACTCACATGCTCTGTAGTTGTACTCCGTAATAATAAAATACAGTATAATTTCTCTTATACACAGCAATTTGCCAATGATTACAAATTATTTTTTTCTTAAATGACATAATTTTCAACCATTTAATATTGTGAAATGTCTGAGACATGTTTCTGTTATCACTGTTATCATAGCAGCTATAAACAGTTATTACTTTCCCAGGATCTCTTTTTTTCCCTAGGTAATTACTAGTTGGGAGGGTTACTTCAAAGTAATATAACTCAATAACTTTCTGTTACTTTTGGATTACCTTAATCGCAAATTTGCCTGGGACCTAAAGTGCACAGCTGCCATGTATGTTCCATTTTTATCTGCAAACCAGAGCTGGTGTTTGATTTTTTTAAAACTGAAAGTAAAGTAAAGTATGAAAAAACAAGTAAATGTAAGCTCTTTTCCTTTTTTTTAAAATTCCATATTTGTGCTGGTGAAATTATTGCAGTAAATATAATGTTTTATGTTGGTTGTTCATTATGTGCGTAGGTAATTATGTGCATTTAAATGTACTTTGTCATGTACACTATTCACATTTGACACATAACTTGAAGTAAACTGCAATTATTCCAGTCTGGGGTTGTGTCTTTTAACACTGGTCACCAGAATTACAACCTACAGTCCCAAAATACTAGTAGTAGTATTGAAAAGTTAGCTAGCTAACTAACACTAACGTTAACTATGGATTTCTTTGTGGCTAACATTAGAGATTTGTCTTACCTGTAAATGTCAAGTCCTTAGATGATGATGACAGCATTTTCACAGCTGGAAGACATGGCTTGCACTGTACTGTGATGGTATTCTCCTTTCCTGCTTTAAAGATGATATAATGGCAAAACTTTCAACCAGTGATTAAGATTTTGGGCCCATGTGTTAGACAGTCTCCACCACCATCAAAACACATCTGATCTTTAGTGTTCATTGCACCGGTTCAATTCCAGAGAATCGATAGGGAGCTCGATAAGACATATTGAAGCTTTTTTTTTTTTTTTTTTTTTACCTTACTAACACACATTACATTGTCACCCACCTATATTTCTCCCTAAGAGTGTTTTTGTCATGTCATTGTCTGAATCTATGTCATTTGACTGGCTTACATCTTGATTGTACCTATCTGTTAACTGTCTTGCCAATCATGCATTTTTTAAGGTGCTTACAAAAGACTGATAATGGGAATTCTTTCAATAAATATTAAATAAACATCTTCTTACAGAAAGCATATCAACAATGAAATTTATTTATCCATATGTATTATTTGCCTTAAACTCTGTTGAACATTTGCCATACCAAACCCTGTTACTGAGTCATTACTATAAAAACAAGCACTATTGTCAGAGCTGCTACTATAGAAAATTCATCAACACCTTTTTAACCAGTCTGATTAAGGTTTCAATAAGTCATGAGAGACGCTGTGGAAAGATATCAGGCTCATAACCCAATAAGGATCATTAAGACCCACACCACATCATCTCTGCATCCTGTGAATCGGGTTCACCTGTGGATTAAAGACTAATATAAAAGGCCTACAATTCTGTTATCCAATCCGCAACAGCTCATTTCATTTTTATAATTTAGATTGGTTAAAGTGCATCAGTGCTTCACCACACTATGTAGTCATTAATATAGAGTCTTCAGCTGTGATCACGGCTCATTTCCTCAGAATATAAGTCTATGTTGCAGTTGGCAAAAGACCCATCTGCTGTAATGGAAGACACAGAAGTAGAAAAAGAGAGGTAATTTGGTCTCAAATAGACTCTGCAAATAACAAACTTTATAGCTTTATAACCTCTTCTATAATAATGAACAAACAGCTTGTTAGCAAGAAGAACACCATAAGACAAATATAAATGAGCATCCTTTTCTCTTCATCTCTACTATGGCAGTTTGTGATGAACAGATGCGGAGAGTTATACTGAGAAATTAAACCTGCATGGAGCATTAAAGCTGCCAGCGCACATACCCAGCCCCATTATTCATTTTTAAAGCTTCATCCCAAAAAAGAGGGGAAGAAGGAAAATTGATCATATTCTAGGTCCATGAAATGTACCCAAAAATCCAATTACAGCCATCTGTCAAACACGCTGAATGTTCAGTCAGTCTGCCGCAGTGATGAAACTCGGGAGAAACCTAGAGTATGGCTGGGATATTTAATTAACACCTACAGCAAATAGCATGACTGTTTTCCTCTTAAACTCCATTATCAAGCACCAGCATCTGTGTCCAAAAGAGATTGATGGACAACAATGTCCATTAACAACCACACTACCCAAAGCCTCAAAGGTATAAGATGTGTGTGTGTAGTCTAAAGTAAGAGTTGTAAGAGCCTCTCACTCCAGAAGCCTTAGGTTTGGTCAGCAATGATTAATGCAGACCTCTGTGCTCCAGCTTCACCTCCCACCAGTGGGGGACCGTTTGAAGGGCAGGGGTGAAAATAAAAAGGGCACCTAGTGCACGACACGGGCCCCACTAGCATGCCAAAATCTATGATGCACCATATATGGTAAAATAGTTTTCATCCTTGATTTATTTAAATTTAACATTACATTATTAGGAAATTAGATTATGGTGCTGTAATATCTTCATTATCCGCCTAGCATCCCTTGGCTCTCTGTTATCTCCACCATCACTGTCTCCACTGCTGTCTTTCTCTTTGGCTGAGCAAATATCAATAATTTTTATTATATTCAATTATTTAATTGTACTGTATGGACTATACACTGTATGATGTAATTGTGTCACATGTCTGCCAAGGCAACCCAATGAAGTGCAAATTAAAAATGAGCTGTAAAATCACAGAACACATTCATCAAAATGACACCACATATGGCATACAATATGTACGCTAACTATGATTACCATGGTTTTACTATGGGTTTATGATACAGAAACAGAAGTTTTCTGGAGGTTTTGAATCAGCAGATCATTTTTAATTTGCAGTGCGATTTATTTTCTGTGGCACTGTAAATAAAAATATATATGCCATACAGCATTACCATTGACCGTTTTGAACTGATTGGAATGAATCCCCCTCAACACCCCAACGAAGTACATAAGACATAAGGCATAACTAGCTGTCAGAAGTCATACCTTTATCCTTCTCTCCTCTCTTACTGTTGTAGCTTTGGACCTAATGTTTCAAAGAAAAGCTAATCCCACTTTTAAATTGATTAAAAAAAGCAATTCACACCAAACTATAAAGTTCCTATGACCATTTGTGTAAATTACCCTAAAACAATTCTTTATACGCAGGTGTTTCATAATGATTTTTAAACTGATTGAATTGAGGTTAGAAAAAATCAGCTAAGCATTAACAAGATCACTTGAAGTGTTCATAATTTAGTACTTAGCAATGCTTTTATTGATAAACCTCAAATCTTTACAACTTAAATCTTGCTGTATTACCTCCTCACAAACTGCTGAAAGACGTCAGGGTTACAGCTCAGTTATCTGTGGAAAGTAAAACTTCTAGAGAAGGTGTGGCTAAAACTGACAATTTAATTAAATGAAATAAAAGTTTCAAGAATGGGAATAAAAATATGAAATTTTACTGTGTTATTTTTGACAACTATTGTAAAGTTAACCTAGTGTAATCTAGTACTAAATACAGTTTAGGTTGCTAATATGTTGCTATGGTATACGTTTGGTTATTAAGTGGTTGCTAAGTTGTTTGGTAAAATGTGGGGTGCCAAAAGTTTTGGCCAAAAGATGGTTGGTCCAAAAGTTCTCTAATGTGTGGAGTGACATGATCTGTGTAACTTTTATGAACATTCTGCTGTTTATTTCTACATTCCTAAAAAATGTACTGTTATCATACAAAAATTGTACTACATATTGGTGCATAAATCCTAAACTTCTATAACTGTGCCAAGACCTACAAGAAAAATAATGTGTCCAGTCTAAAGGCTGTATAAAAGCCAACATCACATAATTATACCGAAGAATCAGGAGGAGGAACAGAGGAACAGAGGAACAGTGTCAGTATCTCAACTGTAGGACGTTTATGCAGTGACAATCTAGCAGAAAAAGAAGAAGATATAGTAGCTAACAATGTATGAGATTAATTAAAAATATATAGCTAGGAATTAACCTATTTTAGTGGGCCCTTGCAAAAATGCATACTTTGTTTGTTGGCAGCTGAACGATGTGTTTTAAGATTTACTTTTAAAATCTTATTAAAATTATTTCACTGGAATAAAGTTTTTTTAATTACAAAGGGGATGTCAAAGTTATCCCATTGTGGGGGCACCTATAGGGCAATATAACAATTTCTCCACTGACAAGGCTTCAATTAGAAAACTTACCCATATTCTCTCTAATGTAGATATACCCTTTGCATGCCATTATCTCTACTGGTGAGGGTACTGTCAAGGAGGGGCACAATAGAGGACATCTAATAATATATTGAAAGGCAACCATATAAGGGCATTTCTTAAGACTCATTATTAAATTGTCTTGCTCTAGAGGACACATCATCATAATGTATTGCAACATTTTAGCGAAGTTTTGTCAACCATGGGCAAACACCCCCCACCCCCCACCCTCAGTCCACCAGTGCTTCCCACTGTGTGTTTGAAGACAAATGGTGCATCTTCAAAAGGCCAAAGTGTTCACAGTGAAATTTGGGACTGTATTCTGGTCAAACTGAGATCACACTTTGTGCTACCTTTATAATGCTCAGACCAACCGATATTTCTGTGCTTAACACTTCTAAGGATCCACATCAATACCAAGCGTGGCAGAAAAGGCGGCATACAAATGCGAACTAACCGAGCTATGGTAGTGACATTCAAGAGTCAAAGATGCTAAATGTGACTCCAAGGTGTCATTCCATGAATGAGCAGCCATTTCGCCCTTTTACCCTTTAAAAAAATCCTATCACTGAAAAATTTATCACTGAATGTAAGAAACCATGCATTTTACCAAAAATGATAAGCAACAATATTAAATTTCTCAGCAGCTTGTAGACTTCAATGGAATAGGACAACATTAATAATGGCAAAATAAAATCAAGAGGCTATCTCACTTGTGTGTAATAAGTGACTAATACTATAGATTATTTTCTAGTTAACTTTCAGATTAAGCCAGATAGATGAGAGTAATCCAGCATACAGTGTATCAGCTGGTTTTGAACAGTTTTATACACACCTTTGTTCAACTGTGTTTGATAAAGAAGGTTTGATGTCCAGGTTTCAGTACAATTTCAAGATCAACTGCACCTTAGAGTCCACACAAAAGACTGTATAGTAGGCTAAATGGTTTAGACACTGGTCCAGGAAGACACATTTTTATTTTTTGCCTTTGCTCGGAAGGCAAGGTCACTTTGGTGCACATCATCCACTCCATAATCCCCTTTCCCGTTTCCTTTGCCTGTGTTTGCGGAAATATATTAGATTGTTTTGTGATTACTGGACACATTTTGTCCAACTAAAAAAGCCTGACCTTAACTGTACCTTTTATGCTGAATTGAAATTTGTTTTTACATTTTTTTCTATCTATCCATTTTTAAGTGATAGTGTTCATTGAAGTGCTAAAAGAATGGTACAGACAAGACCATGTAGAATACAGGCTGGGTATAGCTCCATAATGGCATAGGGTTTGATTAGCTGGCATACCATGGGATCTCTAGTACCTCTACAAACACCTGTTCATTTCCTGCATTCATTTTGATGGGTTTGACTGCTTCCAACAGAACAATGCACCGCCACACACGTCTAGAGATGCCAAATTATGGTTACATGAGCAGTCATCCGAGTTCAGAGTTTTAGAGATCTCAGTGTTATCGAACACATCTGGGATGTGCTGTGGAACAGAATTATGAACCATTCTGGGAAAAGTATTGTGTTCATTGCCAATAGAATATTCAGATGATTGTTCCTGTAACTATTATTTGGCATATTTAGACATGTGTGGTGTTGCATTGTCCTGTTAGAAGACCCATCAGAATAAATGCAGGACATGAACAGGTGTAACTTGTCAGAAAGAAGGCACACACAGCGTTCACTTGTCAGACATGTTTGTACATGGAATGACAGCTACACAAACCCCATACCATTATGGAGACACCACCACCACTCTATGTATATTAAATAGGCTCATCTGTAACAGTTTTTCTGGCACCTCAGTGTATATTACTTCTGCATAACTAAGGCTAGTGTTACTACACCTAACATATGCACAAACTTATTTTAAAATGATTTTGAGTGACCACTTAATTTGGTACCACTTTTCAATGTCAATGTTAAAATGGCATAGAATTTCTTATTACCCATAGCAGTGTTATTACTCATAAAACAAGATGGCCACAGAGTATTTCTTAATAAATACAAATTGTGATAAAATGTCTTTTACCATCCTGTGTGCTGCTGCTCCTTCTCCAATGTTCATAGAGTGAGCATAGCCCAGCATGAGTCCTGCCTCCTCAGTGGGCCACTATTACTCTATAACTTGTTGCAGTTGACATTGGTGAGCATTTTTGGGCCGCTTCTCAGTCTCATAACTGCTCAGTGATTTCACAATGTCTATAAAGGGGACCAAATCAATAGAACAAAGGCTTATATCGGTCAAACAGCACATTGGAAAATATATTGGTCACTCAAAAGAGGCAGCAGGATGTAAAAAAACATGGCATTGTCAAACGGTTGCATGTATTTATTTGAGTTAAATGAAGCTAGTTCAATTGCTTGTGCCAATATGATTTTTCAGGTTATATGGATGAACAACATTTTACAGGAATATCAGTCTGGTTAAGGTCAATTTTGTAGTATGGAGGTTTGATGGCTGAAAGATGATACAGGAAAATCTGTGAAACCTGTCGTAATGTCTAGGCATTAAAAATGCTTGGCATACGTCATGTTGTAATTTGGACTCGGCTAGGTAATGAAATGATCATGAGTGCAGCTGCCATGAATTTACAGTACTAATCTCATCTAATCAGCAATCTCATCAAGATTACCCCACACCTGTTGGCCGTCTCATCCCAGAAGCACTGTGCGTAAAGTCGATGCTGTGACCTTTTAAAAAAGGGATTATGAGGGACAGAGACCTGTTTATCTGGAGGTTAGGTTTGACCTAATTTAGGTTTGCACATGAATGTTTTTATAATATTCCCTAAATGTCATAAACATTATTAGGAGCATAAAAGCCACTACAGAAGAGAAAACCTTCTAATCTGCATCCCTGTTTCAAATCATAACCACTTACAAACTAAAAGATTTATGTGAAACACAACTAGTGCACTGTGTAGACAGGAATATTAAAGCTAGACTTTGATTTTCATTGGATTGCAGAGCCAAAACAACATTATGTCTCTGTAATTACTTATAGGCTGTAGTGTACACAGACATCGACCTGTCTACAAATACATAAACACCAACACACAGGTTCATCACTGTCAAACACACACACACAGATGCACAAGTAAAATGTGTGTGCAACAGTAATGTTTTGAACATTTGATAGAGCAGATTAGAAGGCTTTCAGCGAACCAAATGAAAGATGAAAACACCACACAAGCAAAGTGCTGGGATAACTACAGCCTTTTATTTGGATCCTTTATGGGTCAGTCTCTATGGTCTGTCCAAAATGCAACAAAGGGACTGCAAGACTAAATGTGCCTAGAATATATTTCGTTCTTGACAATATGAATGTAGCACGGTTAGGAGAGCAGTACCATACTAAATCTTGAACAAACCGATATATTGTGCTAGTCTGTGTCGATCTTGATTGGCTTAAACTGAAAGAAGTTATCACGAATGATCAGAATCAGAAATGATCTAGGCTACTATCATTACAGCATGACAAAGCCATAGGCATGACAAATTGGGATGATACAAATCATCTGCATGGTTTAATAGGCTTGAGGGCGATTATTAAATCTGAAAAAGGTGTTCGATCCGAGCAAGCTGAATATGAAAACTGCAGTATTTTAATTAGAACTAGTCAGCTGATGGCTGATGGAAGACAAAATAGCCTGATTCACATAGTGAAAGTCTTTATGGCATTTCTTTCCCCAATGATTGGTCCTTACTTTCTTTCCTTCATCCGAAAGGTTAGAAGATTCGCAAACACTACAAAGTCCACAATATTAATAGCGTCAATAGTCTCTACTAAGGTCCTACCGGTAACAAGAGTCTGTTATTCCCTGTCGAGTCTCCATTGTTTCCCAATATAGTCACATCTTCAATGGATTCAGGTGTTTCAGGATCTGGATGGGGAGACAGTATAGGTGGAGGATGATCCCCATTTCTTTCTGGCTCCTCCCCAAGTCTGTCCACAGCAGCAGCTGCGGCTTTAGCACACTCCTCCTTCATGATGCGCTGGTGCTCCTGTTTGAGCTCCTGGTAGGACCGTGAGAACATGTGGAAGATGGAAGTGGCAGGAAAGGCCATGATGAGGATGCCGCTTAGGATGCTGCTAAGAGCCACCACCTGACCGGGGATGCTACGTGGCACCATGTCACCATACCCCACGGTCGTCATGGAGATAATGGCCCACCAGTAGGATGCAGGGATGCTGCTGAAGTCCTGCTCACCGCTTAGTTCACTCTCAGCCAGGTGCACGAGTGGTGAAAAGAGTGTCACGGCTACACACAAGAAGAGAAGCAGCAGGCCGAACTCGCGCGTGCTTCGGCGCACGGTCAGTCCCAGAGTCTGCAGACCCAGTGAGTGCCGCGCTAGCCGCATCACGTACAAGATCCGCAGTGCTCGCAGGATTCGCAGCACCAGGCCCAGCTTGTCCAGGTAGCCCTTGCCTGCAGTTGAGCGTTCTTGGTCTAACCCTACATCTTCCTTTTCCTCATCCACAGCCAGGGATACATAGTACGGCAGGATGGCCATGGCGTCGATGATATTGAGCGGTCCACGTAGGAACTCCAGCTTGCTGCGTGCCTGCAGGAAGCGTAACACAAACTCTAGCGAAAACCACGCCACGCACACGGTCTCCACGATGAACATGTGGTAGCACTTCTGCGAGCACTCACCCTGAAAAAAGAAAAAAGAAAGAAAGAACTTTAATTCCTACTATTAATTAAGCTTCAGCTAAATGTAATTGGTTTAACTTGAACAGAAGGAGAGTCCTTAAAAAGGTCCATTGAGTTGAATGAGAATTAGTGAGAGTGGCAAAGGGATTTACTAGGAGAGATAACATTTACACAACACAGCTGAGGTCAGCCAGAGAAAGGCGGTGTGTCGCTGAGAGAAAGAGTAGAGAGATAAGATGTGGGATGAGATAGACATCAAATCATTAAAGAAAAGTCTTTGTTTACTTACGGTATTGAAGTCACTTTAAACGATAAGTCTAGTAGAATCAATTAATTAACCTGGGTCAAAGGTTCAGCCGCTTTACTGTGGGAGAGGATGCAGAAGGCAAACAGATAACTGTGCCCTCTAACTGCCCTCTCCTGAGAAAGCCAAGTAAACACTCAGACGATTCAATCAATCTTTCCGTTCTCATCTTTTGTTCATTTTCTCCCTCGCATGCCTCGTCCTCAATTCAATTCAGTTTAATTTTTTCACCTTGTCCCGTAACACTTCAGAAGCGGACACAATGACGATAAGAAGGCAGTAATGCATGAAGCTTTGTGCCTTTCCTAATGCCGATTGTCAATTTCTTTGTGCTAATGCATTTAAAGTGACCTTATCTCCATGACTGCTGTTTCAAGAAATGTCAATGACACCTCATTCCACCCATGAGAATCAATCAGCTACTGCTTCAATCACCATGCATGTCCTTATCCTTTATATTAAAAAAATAATAAAACTCTTAAGAAAATGGCAAACAGATTAGGGATGGGGAAATTGATTGATTTCATTGGTATTCTGCATTTAAAAAAACATGTATGCAAATGTAATATTCACACTAATACACTCACAAAGCACTTTATCAGGAACACCTGTATGTTCACTTGCACATTCATGCGGTTATCTAATCAGCCAATCAAGCGGCAGCAGTGAAATACATAAAATCATGCATTTGCATGACAGTTTTGGGTAATGTTTACAATAACCATAACAATGGGGGGAAATCTCTGTGATCTCAGTGATCGCAACTGCGGCAAGTTTGTTGATGCTGCACAGGCTGGATTGAATATTGAATAACTGTTAATCTCTTGGGATTTTCACACTCAGTAGTCTTTGGAGTTTAATCTCAATGGTGCAGTAAGGAAAAAAACATCCAGTAAGCCACAGTTCTGTGGTGGAAACATCTTATTGGTGAGAGTTATCGACAGAACAGATCTGACAAAAAGGCTACAGTAACTCAACACATCAATCCTTGAGGCAGATGGGCTACAAAAGCAGAAGACAACTTCGGGTTCCACTTCTGTCAGCCAACAGAAAGCTGCAGTGAGCACAGACTCACCAAAACCGGACAGTTGATGAGTAGAAAACGTAGCCTGGTCTGATGAATTTTGCTTTTTGCTGAGATAAACAGATGGTTGGGTTAGAATTTGGCACCATTTATGGACCCAGTCTGCTTTGTGTCAACAGTCAAGGCTGGTGGAGGTGGGGTAATGGTGTGGGGAACGTTTTAACGGGCCTATTAATACCAAACAATTGTTGCTCGAATGACACAGACTAAGTAGTTTTGAGTAGATTTGACTGTTACTGACTATATGTGCATCCCTTAATGGACTTCGGTCGACGCGGTATATATGGTTCACGTTTTATTGATTTAAAAAAAATTAAAAATAATAATAATAACAAATATCCACGGGAATATCCACCAAGTTAAATAATAATACATTAATAATAGTTCATACATTTCTTAACAACACGTCGCAAAGTGGTCTAAAACTGTTTGACTTTACAGCGTGACCCACATTTAGCAACCCCCCTCCCGCCATGGCTTACGTTTATCAAGCGTCCTCTCCTTCCAGGTGTGCGGCGTAAAACACCCCCCCCCCCCATGATTACGTAAACCGTCACTTAACAAAACATATAATAAATACAAAATAATATAATTAATTCCAATAACATTTCTAATATATATATATTTTAATACTAACAGCTACCACACCATGTTCTAATGACAAAACAAAAGTTGGTTCAACAATCTCAAACTGGTTCTATTACCATGACAATGAGTTCATTGGTTTTAAATGGACATCGAATCTGAAACTAGTAAAACACCTTTGGGGTGTTAAAGCGAGATTTAAAGAATGAAAGTGCACCTGAAAAATCTGCCGCAATAGTTTGATACAATCATATCACTATGGACCAGGAATGTTGTGGAATCCATACCACTAACCCAGTATTAGTATAGTGTTCCTGGGTCTATATTATACTATACATATAGCACTTACATTTAAATTTTATATCAAAATGCGTCATGAATAAAAATGGTTTATATCATATAATCACAATCACAAACACGAATAATCGTATCTCTTGCTCAAAATCTAATTAAACAACAAGGTGCTGATGGATTTCAACCCGTAGACTAGATTACTGCCAGCATGAATTTGTATTAAATGACACCATAAAATGGCACAGAGGATTATAATAAGAGGATATATTTTGTTGTTAATTGTTTGACAAAAGACACCAACATGACACGGTCTATGTGTCTAAAACGAGAGGTAGGCTTGTGCGATCGTGAATTTTCCTACTCTTCATTCATCTTCGAAAAGATACACTTGAATGATTTAAGTATCTAAAATCCATGAGGTACTCCTGCTGAGTGGCATTACACAAGGGTTTTATTTTATCAGTGCTTGAAATGATAAAAGCTTTAGCGAATTATTAAATAATTTTGAAGCTCTACAGTGAATATGACATAAAAATGCCAAATGAATGAGACATATTGTATACTGCTTTAATAAAGAAGGCAGAATGAAGAAGACAAACTATACAATTATTCAGCAATATTAAATTATCCATCATTTTCAGTTTAAAGTGCAAGGACAGGGCAGTTTATTGCTCTGCGCTTTTGTCAGTGCATGTCTGAGAATTTGACTCTCATCCACTTCCAATTCCACTTCCTTCATTCAGGCCAATTCACACCAGACATTGTCTGAAGCCTTTATTTTTTAAGAAACCTGAGATGTGCATCACATGCAGCCATAAAGTTACCAAGCATTTTAACAGTTCTTATCTTCTGACTAACACACTATCACGTTTCCTATACCCAGAGACTTAATCTGCAAATAGTTGTAAGTTGTGTATCGGCAAAAAAACTATTAATAGCCCCACAGATGAGTTGATTTTTTTGCCAAGTTAGGTGCAGTGAGCTTGTCATGGGAAACATAACAAATTTGATTATACCCTTACACCCAAAACAATTTTAAGAGGGTGACATTTTAATGAAAATGAACCTTAAATAATACACTAACAGCCATAGAACCAGGAGGTCCCAGGTTCGAACCCAGCAACCAACAACCCCGGATACGGGCTGCTCACTACTCTGGACATGTAACTGGCCAAATGTGGAGGTCAATTTCACAGCACAGTGGTCAAAAGTGTAGTTCACTTTCACTTTCTGGCCCATTCTATTCAGTTTTGGCCTTAACAACAAACAAACAAAAATAAAAAGAAAAAAAAACTTAAAGAGAAAAAAACAAACAAATTTTGTTCTGATTTTATTATAATGACTATTTTTAGCACAAGTGTTCAATTGAATTTGTGGCATTTTGGATTTAACAAGTCTGCAGGATATTAATCACTGTGCTGAAAAACCTATTTAACACTAACACACACACACACACACACACACACAAACACGAACACACACACACACACACACTTGCTTTTGTCTTGTTTTATTTGTGCAGCTAACTAACACTAAACCTTATCCTCAGTAATGAAAAAGCAATTTGTGGCTCTTTTGCTTGTTGTTTTTTATTTGTCTGTTTGTTTGTTCATTTGTTAAAAAAAACTCTTTCCTCGTGGGGTCCTGGATTTCTGGGCCCCTTCAAGATATATAAACCTGCATGTCCCCCTAAAAACACATACACACACACTTAATTCTATGACTGAACCTAAAACTAATGTCACACAGACACACACTCACATACACCCCCCCCCCCACTCCCCAACACACACACACAGACACACACTCACATACCCCCCCCCCCCTCCCCAACACACGCACACACACAGACACACAGTTATTTGTATGATGCTTTTTTGTGTTTCTAAAAATCTAGTTGATCATTGTTGTCACTGACATTTTGCTTGAGTACGTAGGAAGGTCGAATGTTAACCCTTCGCCTCAACACATAATGAAGTCAATGGATTGCCATTTTCTTGTAATTTCATTGTCATTTGCAGTAATAATGGTCACAATAGATAGGTTCACCTGTTAAGGTCGCAGCACAGGCCTGCTGTGTCACTGTAACAAGCTAAGAATAAAAAAAAAAACTAAGAAGAAAATAAAATGTGCAAACGATTTTTTTTAAAGTTAAAAAGGTGATTTTCCAGGCTAAATTTGCTTGCTTGGTGAAATATACAATACTGTGTAAAAGTCTTAGGCACATATAAAGAAATGTTGTGAAGAAGTTTTTATTATTTGAAAGAAAAACCCCACAATGAGCAGTAAACAGTAATAAAGTAAAGAAAGTCAGGATTCAGTTTGACTACACT
>JAOVVF010000036.1:26601059-26635269 GCA_028565595.1 Duopalatinus emarginatus | reverse complement strand
TTGCACTTCTGGTAGATGCTAACTGCATTTTGTTGCCTTGTACTTGTACCGAGCAATGACAATAAAGTTGAATCTATTTATCTATCTATCTATAACTTATATATACTGTATATAATGTAGCTTAGTCTACCATAGTGCATTAACCTTTAAAGGACAATAAAATACAGACTTTAAAGTCATAGTGCATTAATGCATTTACATTTTGTATAATTTTGTTGAAATTGAGTCCATGCTAGCAAGGGTGCTGGCTAACTAGCTTGCTGTATGGTGGCCTAGATTGTCCTCTTCTACGGTGACAAAGTGGACACGTAACGCGATATGCAGTACGCTCGGGAGAAGGAGTGGAACAAGTAAAACTTAAACGCATTTTAAAATACATTTTTGGGCATTATAAATCGATTCAGAATTGCCAGGACTAGGATTCTTTAAATAATCTTTTTTTTTTCAGCACCCCTATCGTCAACATTTTACAACAAAAGAACAAGAAATGACTTCACGGATGAGAATATGGGTTTTCATTTTATGACTCACTTTATGCAGTTAAGGCGGGCTGCTGAGGTGAGTTCATAGTGTATCGCTGTTTAAAATTGTTTAGTTCTAAACAGATACATAGAAAATACATTAAAAAAACATAAAGTGAGTTACAGCCAATTTCACTCCTCATTGACTTTCACTGGCTGACGTCTGAAAGTTGGTACTAACCTCCTCTAATGTGCCGGCTAGGTTTCTTATATATATAAAGATAAATGTGTAGGAACAAAAGGAAACAAAGAAAAGAGTTCTGCAGTGCTGTGAAAGGATTTTGGTAAAGTATCCTGCAGCAGTCTAAAATGGAGTGATGGCTTCATCAGTACAAGTATGTACCACCCCAGAGCTAAAAAGAGCTGTCTCTCTCTCTCTCTCTCTCTCTCTCTGTGTATATATATATATATATATATATATATATATATGTGTGTGTGTGTGTGTGTGTGTTTTGCCTGAGGACAATGCTTCAGAGTTCAAGGTGCTATAGTGAAGCCAAATTGACCTTTGCGCACACACACACGTTAAAGAAGTTATCAGGACAGATTTGCCAGAGCATAAATTTAGCTGATATTAAAGTTTCATGAGGATTATTGGTGTCAGTATAAAGCTGGCCAGTTAAGCACTGTATAATCCATGTTTAAAATTTTAGGTAGAATATCTACACATAAGAAAGCGATATAAGGCTCTGAACAGAACTCAGGTCAGAACAGAACCAGGTCAGTCCAGGTGCCAATTTATAAGTAATGCTAGTATAGTTGTTGTTAATCAGCAGATTTCTTCAGACTAATGGCACACTGTACAAACTTTTCCAGTCAACCCAATCATTAACGTTGCTTTACACGTATTAAGCTCAGACTTAAACAAGGCAGGGTGTTGAGTTACAGGAAAATAAATCGATAACTAATCTACTGTGTCTCCAAGGCATGCAGAGTTTCCGGGTTTTTTTGTTTTTTTGTTTTTTTGTTTTATGAAACTGAGATATTAGCCATTGGATCCGCAAAGCCCTGTATAATTATCATTGTCTGCTTAATCTCTGACTATACAGTTATATTAGCAAAATATTTATTTCCTTCAAATTATAATATCACTTAGGTCATTAACAAATCCACCTGCAAAACACAGGATACTCGCTGCACAAACAGGATCAGTAACATTCAGTTTGGCCCAGTGGTTCAGCCTGTGATCAGGGTCACAATGCATAACGAGCTTAAATGTGTCCCTCATGCCACGTTACTGTAAATTCCATTAACCAGGTTCAAGTCCTGAGCACATCGACAGCCTCGTTGTGATACAGTCATACAGTCTTTCCAGCCAGGTTTGTCCAAGTGGTTCAGTCACATGATTCTTCTGATGCGGATGCTATCTTTGGGACTAAATTTCTGGCATTATGAGTGTATTCAGCGGTGATGACTGTTTTCTTTGGAAGAGAATAGGCCATGATCCTTATGTACCTTCGTCCAAAACTACTGATTTCACAAGTCTTATAAAACATACGTATTTTCTTGACATAGGAATACAACCACACTTTCTGATCTGTACAGTGCCTCTGCGCATTTTAAATGGACAGACAATTAGTGGCTTCTCATTACTGCAATGATCTCATGGTGTTTTATGAGAAGGTCAGTATTAGCTAACACACTTAACAAAGTTTTAGTAATGTTAGCCACACTTTGCCAGACAAAGCTTTGAGGCAGCATGAGGACGACAGCTACACTGCTGCTAGTTAAAGGTCTATGTAATTAATATATTAATATATTAGGACAGTCAAATATCAATATAAAGGAATCTAAGCCAAAATAACTGATCCAGTCAGCTCTGATTAAACAGTGTGACGTCACAGCAAATGCAAGGATAGCCAGTGCTAATGCAGAGGAAATGCTACTAAGCATATTTAAGTGGTATTGTGGTATTGTTCCAGGATGTTGCAAATGAGTTAGAAGGAGCTGAGAGCATAAAGTTAAGTGTGGGAGAAAGACTGTGTCTGTGTGTGTGTGTGTGTGTGTGTGTGTGTGTGTGTGTGTGTGTGTGTGTGTGTGAGAGAGAGAGAGAGAGAGAGAGAGAGAGAGATCAGCAGACTCCATTACAGTAAAAATGGATGCAGATGATGAGACAGGATGCAGGATGCAGATGATGAGACAGACTATGAATATAATACCATATATAAGATCTATTTGTCATATATGCCTGAATATCTAAAAAAAAAAAAAAAAAACAACCTCTTCTTATCTTCAGCTCCTACCCAGAACTGTGAGACGCATTGCACAGGAAACTATTTTTTATACTATAGTTTCAACAATGCTTCAAGCTCTGCAGTTTTTTAATTACACCTAGGAATCAACTACATGGTTTTTATGGATGTGGCCTCCAATTGTTTACTATAAAACTTGATCAACCAAGAATAAACAAAACTATGCAACTGTGTTACTTCTCTCACCACCCTGTTCACTATAATCAGCCAAGAAGGCCTACTGTTAGTCCTGAGGATCTGTCGCAGCTCAGCTGGTGAAATATGGCTTTTCTTATATAATCTGTAAACCTTGTGTTTTCCAGGGTTACTCAGTAACAATGTTTAATTCCATATACAAAACATACCTGTCTTATTCTTAAACTTTTGTTAAATGGACTTTTCATGATTTGTAAAAATACATCAAATCATATATGTAATATAATACAGTTCATTATACATTCATTATTCAGAGTTGAGATTTCAGTCAGATTTCAGACCTCAGATGTAATACAAACTTATTTGCTAAATGGCTTTGAATTCACGACTTTCGGTTCAAGTCCAATGCCTTAACTACTGAGCTACAACTAGAAACTCAATGTCTTTACAAACGTCCTTCATCAACTATGGAAGCAACGTGCTTGTTAAGGTCCATAATCAGAAACAAACAGCTGTCAAAAGTGGGAGTTGAACCCACGTCTCTACATGAAGACCAAAACACTCAGCTAGCTGGAAGATAACAAATGAGTGTGGCACCTAATTATGCCACAAGGACCCAGTCATGCCCAATGCACCTTAAGAGTACACCTATTTCATGACCGGATTTTATATGTTTCACTGTAACAATAAAATGTGCATTTAATTTACTATATCAGCACCACAAAATGAATAAATCATTTAATCTGGTGACCAGTTCAGTGACTTCATTTAAAGGTCGACTGAAAAAAATGAGAGCAAGTGAAAGTATATTGAATATAATCAAATTGGTCTAATATTACAAAAACACCATAAAACAAATAGGGTTGTTAAAACTGGCTAAATCAACTGCCAACGGGACAAAACCATTTCAAACTTGAAACATCTAAAAAATGTACAAGTGAATTTAATAATAATATATTTAGACATTATGTTAATCTATAAGTGTAAGATGAAAACAGGAAATACCAGACTATATTCAAATAAATTTGACTATATTCAGTGTTTCTCAGCCCCACACTTTGCCTTGTCATGTGCTCTTTTAGTACAAAAGATTAAAATAATACTACTTCATTGTGCAGAAAATAATGCAAATGGAACCTGGATATGATTCTGTTAAATAGAAAACTTTGCAGTAATATTAATATTAATTAATATTTTATTAATTAATTAATATTTTATAAATTAATATTTTACAGTTTGTAAGACAAATTTAAGATATATATTTCTTTCAGTTGTGTATAATTATATTAGTCCAATTTGCATTAGTATTTTTATTGTTATTTCATTGCAGTTGTATAGCGATTTACAGCAGTGGGTATGGCTGACTGGGCGTAAAAATAGGTCCAAAAGTTTTGCGCTGCAAAAAAGGAAATCCGCGCGGCAAAAAGGGAAATCCGCACAGCAAAAAAGGAAACCCACGCAGCAAAAAGCAAAATCCGTAACTGGACCTAAAGTTTTGCACACCAAAAGCTAAAATCTGTAACCCATTTTATAGATTTTGTAGTTGAGAATGCGCAGATTTTGTTTTTTGGTTCGCAAAACTTTTGATCCTATTTTGACGCCATACTGTGGGAAGAAAATTCTATTCAGTAAATATTATAATTTTTCATTTTTTATAGCCTGATTTCTTTTTATACCTGATTTAATGATGGTGGTCTAGGCACAGCAAAAAAATCCCTCCTGTCTCAAGAGTCGCAGACAACAATAAACAGGCAACTTTGGTGTTGTGGTCTAGACACATCTAACTTATTATTCTTAATGAATCATTAAATGTAATACCTGCACAACCCAAATCTGGATATGAAGAACTTAGTCTGCTAAATCTTTCCTTGCTTCTTTAATGTTCTTTAATGCACTTTATTTTCATATTGACTTGTACAGGTCAACAACCTGTCTCCTCTGTCATGAAGGTTATTTGTTTTTAGTTAAAGTGAGACATAAAAACAATGAAGAAAATTCTATTATCTAAGAAATTCTCAGGAAGATTATTCAGATTTTGATGGCAAATTGTATTGCAGCCAGTAATTTGACTGCATGTCAGTGGAGAAAGAATGAGAGGCTACAGAACGAGTAGTTTGCCTGAAAGTGCAAAGTGAACATAAACACTCAGTGTGCAGCAGAAGAAATGAAGAAAACAACCGAGCAAATAGCCGAGTGCTTGAAAGCGGAGGAAGAGGGAGATTCTCTCTCAGACAAACAGTGAAATTTTAAGAGACCTGTTCATTCTGGCGCAGTTTGTCAAATTAAGGTATGAAAAGATCACTGAGGAAAAAAGGAAAGGGGATGAAAAAGTGCACCTGCTTATAGGGACAAAGGTGAAGCAAATCAGAGGTAATAAAAGCCACTGAATTACATATGCAATTTCTTTGATACAGAGAACACTGATGTTCTCGTGGATTCGTGACATGATAATAGCTTCCGGATATGAAACGTGAACATCTGAAGATTTTAATGCTTTGACCCTCTACTGAACCCTAACCCACAGTTTTCTTGTCCTTTTAATGGATGCTATTCACAGAAATGTGTGTGTGTGTGTGTGTGTGTGTGTGTGTGTGTGTGTGTGTGTGTGTGTGTGTGTGTGTGTCCATCATTAAAGCAATGTGTAGAAGTGGGAGAGGAGGCTAAAGGGAATAAAGTTAGAGCACTAAGCACTAAGATGAGTTACTTTTGGTAACTCATCTGGCTCAGACTTTTTTGTAACTTCATTTACTGAGATGCAGGCAATCAAAGCTGCACACACAAACACACACACACACACACACACACACACACACACACACACACACACACAGGGAGGGGCAAGACAGGAAACGCATGCTGCTCGTACAAGAGCAATTATAGTTTTACAATTTCAGCTGATAATATTTATCTTTATTTAATTAGAAAAAATGTTGAGCAGTGAGATTAGAGATGATATGCAAATTTGTCTTGATATTGGTTTAATTACTGAGCAAAGATATGATCATTTTGTAATTTTGTTAAAATTAGGGGTGAATAAAATAATATAATAATACAAAAAATGAGAAAAAAATGCATTAAAAATTTTTTTTATATCCGTCTGGGGACCAAAATTCCAACAAAATAACTGTTGTTGTAGCTTATTTAAAATAAATAAAAGAGACAAAAAGTGTGCATTCGCATTGCTGAGGTTAAAGTTAGGGTTCGTGTTAGGCCTAGCATTAATTAGCTACATTAATCATTACGTACATGACAGATTCCCGCACAGATGGCAACATACTACTGTTTCTGTGTGTGTGTGTGTGTGTGTGTGTGTGTGTGTGTGTGTGTGTGTGTGTGTACATATGTGTGTGTCCATTCAAAGAACCTGGATTCTAGCCACACCAGTGATGTGACTGAAGGAGCACTTAAGTTTGTAATTTCATTAGTAAACACCACAGATCCAGAATTTGAGCTGACATTTCCATTATGATGCAAAAGTCACACACAAAGCCAGGATAAGTGGAGCTCAATCATATAGTTGGGGAAAGCTAGTGTATCTTTCCATGCAGTCGTACATGTAATGAATAATGTGTCTTCTTTATTAAATTTTCTGCCCCAACCTCATGTTAACTCTATTTATTCTCTCTCTCTCTCTCTCTCTCTCTCTCTCTCTCTCTTTCTGTCTCTCTCTCTCTCTCTTTCTGTCTCTCTCTGTCTCTCTCTCTCTTTCTGTCTCTCTCTGTCTTTCTCTGTCTGTCTGTCTCTCTCTCTAGTTGTCTCTCCATAAAGCAGACAGTATACACTTGAGGCCAAACTTTTACATACACCGTGGCTAAAGACATTCAATCTCGGTTTTTGGCAGGTCAATTACAGCATCTGCTTTGTTCACAACGGAAGTCATTTAAAAGCACTCCATTAGAGACAGAGTTACTCCAGCCTTAATTCAGCGTATCAGGCTGCCAGTGGGTCCAAAGTTTACATCGACCAAATTGGCTGTCTCTTTAAACAATCTGGAAGGTATCAGAGACCTATGGTTGGGAAACGGTTTACCTTTAGAGTCAGTGCCTTTTGCTCTTGATACCATGGTAAACTCAGCTAAGACCTCAGATCTCCTTAGTAGCAATTTACAAACAATCGTATGCAGAAACACTTTACTGTTAAAAAAAGAGACCCAAATGAACTCTTGGGGATGAACGATGTTTGATGTGAATACTAACTGAAACTCTGAAACTCTTCTTGTTTTTACGCATGGTGCTGCTGCCATATAAACTCTTGAACCGTCACAACTTTCCTGTTAGTTTCTCTGAAGTTCCTGAAAATGCCTTAGTAGTTGCTGAATAATATGCTTCTAAATCACTAACTAAATAAGTCTGGACCTGGATTGGATTACGCGAGTAAATGCAATGTGTGTACAATATTATGTTACCTTACGTTTCTAAAAGGTTTGCTATTTGCTCTTCGGATATAAATGCTGCATGCAGTACTGGGTTTCTGTAAAGGGCTTCTGGCTACTGAATTTCACAGCCATTAGTCTGAAACAGGGACATTTTATGTTCACTACCTTCAGTAAAATAATAATTAAAATTCCGTCCACAGTCAATTATGTTTTCAATTCAACACACACAGTAGGCTGTAGCAGCATTATGGATGGTCCGGGCATCTTATAACACCTTCATCATAGACCTTTCACTGCTGTACCTCAGCCAGAGGAGGCAAATTTACACTCAGTGCTAGAGAGAAGAGACGACTGCCAGAGAGAGAGAAAGAGTAGTGAGAAAACGAGCAAGAAAGTACAGATGCTGACGATCAGATCCTAAAGGACACATCATTACTTCATTACAGACAAGTCATTATGACTATATATGACCTTATCTCTGTGACTTGCAGTTTCAAGAAATGTCAATAACTTTTTATCTCTTTCCACCTATGAGAATCAATCAACTTCTGCTTCAATCACCACGCATGTTCTTATCCTGTATCGAAATGGCGAACAGATTAGGGATGGGAAAAACAAAATATTTTTGGTTTTCTGCACTTTATTAGGAACACCAGTATTTTTCACCTGCACATTCATGCACTTATCCAAACAGCTGGTCATGTGGAAGCAGCACAGTGCATGAAATCATGCAGGTACAGATCAAAAGCTTCAGTTAATGTTCACATCAGACATCAGAATAGGGGAAAAATCTAATCTCTGTGACCTTGATTATGGATGTTGGTGTCTATTCCTAAACCTGCTGATGTCAGCACACAGGGATTTTCACTCACAAGGGTGCGATGAACAAAAAACAGCCATTCTGGTGGTTGAAACGATTTGATAAGAGACAACAAAGGGAAAGGAACTCAAATCATCACTCATGTCAACCGTGGTGAACAAAAATGTTTTGTTGAGTCTGTGCCAATTATTTGCCTCAATTCTTCGTTCTGGGCTGACAAGAATGGAACCTGATGTGGTCTTCTGCTTTACCTCGAGGTTTGATGTGATGTGCATGCTGAGATGCTTTTCTGTTCAGTGTGTTTGTAAAGAGTGATTATTTGAGTTACTATAGGCTTGCTGTCAGCTCAGACCAGTCTGGTCATAATGTTCTGATTGCTCTCAACAAGGTGGTTCAGCCTCCAGATCCTCAACATACAGGATGATTTTTCTTGCACTATTCTCTAGAGACTGTTGTGTGTGAAAATTCTCAAACAAACCCAACATCTATGCCATGACCACAATAAGTCACACAGATCAAACTTTTTCTTTATTTTTAAGTTTAACTGAAGCTTTTGAGCTGTATCTGTTTGTGCTGATGAAAAATGACTGGCTGATAATTCACTTTCTGACTGGAGGACTGCATAAATGAGCAGGTGTACAGATTTATACATACTGTGATGTATGCATGACTTGCATACAGATTTTAGAAATGTCACGCAAAGCAGCAGTGTCTTAAATACTAACATCTCTCTGAGAGGAATATGTGCTGCTTTCGCACAGGTGTGCTGCACTATTTCTGTCTCGGAGTGTTTAAAATTTGAACAGTACTGCAGACACTGGCTGTCTTATGCAAGCCTTTCAAATAGCTTTGATTAATGTCCAGGGAAGTCATTAAAGAGGAAAAACGAGTCCTATTCAAGCACAGCTATTTCAGAGTGGGGGAAAAAAAAAAGATAAAAACGCCTGACTCTGCACTGCAGCTGAGTTCAGTTTTCTAACACTTCTCCACTTATCACCGCACATGAATCACCACACCTGAAATTATATACAGGAATAAATTCTAACCTCCACTAAACCAAATCAGACTCTGGTACTGTCTTCTACAATAAGTCAGCAAAAAAAAACTGAGAACAATAAATGTTATGCTGTTTATAACTTTTGACGTCTATTGTAAATCCAAATGTCAGGCTTTAGAAGCATCAGCAAAATGCAAGAATCCATTATGAGTGCAGATACTGAGGATTATACTGATACTGCAGATCCCATTATATCATGTTGGCCATGTTGTCAAATCTAATCCACTGACGTATTTCATGTTATCAGAGTATGTTATGTTGACCGATATAACACAGATCTTGCATGTGAAGCATACATGCAAGCGAACAGCATGTCTCTGAGGTTTCTAGTAACATGTTCAACAAAATCTGTCACGATTTATTTCAATAACAATCCATTCATAAAGCAAAGTTTAAGGGAGGGGTCAGTGGAGAGTGCTAAGTGCAGTGCTAAGAAAATCCAACTGAACGTTCACTCAACTATGTACACTGAATTACCAGAAAAAAAACTAATACAGACTTTAAAAAATGGTACAGATTGATGGTTGCTCCATATTGGCATGGGGATTGATATTCTATGGGACCCCTGGTACATCTACAAACATCTCTGACAGATGAACACTATGGGTATCCTTTCTGAAGAGTTAAACACACTCATGTCCTGCATTCATTCTGATGAGGTTGGCCTCTTACAACAGGGCAATACGTCCAGATATGCTAAATTTTCGTTTTGCTATCAGTGTTGGGGAAGTAAAAAATTAATCCATTACTGATTACTTATTACTTAAATAAAATTGTAATGGGATTACTTTATTGATTACTTTCTGGAAAATGTAATTGGATTACTAATTATTTTACTTTTAAGTTACATTCTAAAACCAAAACAAATGTACTGAAACAATGTACAAAAAAGATAACTGATAAGACAATAGTCATTTCAATGTCTATTTCTAAACAAAGTTTAAAGGAACAAAACGTAGTGGTAGTAGCAACACTGAACATGTATAAAATGAAGTTGACTATTCTTTATGGTTCTGTTTTCTTGGAACAAATCAATCTGTTATTAAACATTAGAAAAGTATAGTCCAATAAAGGCTTTTTTAGGGGTCCCCCAAAACACTGTAACATTGTAGGCATGTGTTCAGTGTAAGAACTGAAAAATTATAATTATATCACTAAAGGCAAAAAACAGTCTCATCTAACTTTATATTTACAGGTATAAACAAAAAAAGAAAATAAATTGTAAATGCATATTGAAAAAAAAGCATATTAGTTTCAAATTATTATTATTATTATTATTATGAACTAATATGCATTTTTGTGATTGATTATAATTTTAAAATTTCTGATCTACAAATTTAATGACTTTTAAGACCTTTTTAAGACCTCCAAGAAAAAAAAAATAAAACCATTACCCCAGCAAAAATATGAAATCAACTACACTAAGTTTAAAAGCACACATTTGTATTTGAGCAACAGTGCAAATAGTGAATATTTACCAACATGAAGTGCATATCAGGAAACTGCCTTCTCAATACCACTGAAAACAGCGCTCACGTCTTCACTGGGCGTATAGGAGTGATAAACGGCTAAACGTTTGTAAAACCCACAAAAGTTTGGCCTTCAGTGTAGTAGTTGGGGAGAATGCACTGAAGGCATTACTTGTGTGGGATCCCGAAGCAGGTGTAACATTAGTGTTTGCATTTGCAGTAACGTTAGATACCGGTGCCACAAACATCTGAATGGGGGCAGTTGTTGTCTGGCTGTGGGCATAACGCTTGTGCTTCTCCTCTTTCATATGTGCATCAAGGGCTTTACAGCCAATTGTCCCCAATTTTATGTTTTTCTTACAAGGTACCGCGCTTCAAACTGTCACTTTTTGTAACCAGCCACTATACTTTCCATCCTCGAGCCAGTTATCATTAAACCTGCATTTCCCCATCTTGCTGCGGATCGTCTCTGAAAAATAACCACTCTGAAACACTGCTTTGTCTATTTCTACCAAGTGCATATAGGCTGAAATGGAGAACACTGCCCCTAAATGTGTGATGCCAGTGCTAGGCACACACGTCTTTTACAGTGTGGTTAAATAGGGACGTGCACTGGTGAACTAGCATGAAAAATAATCTTGTCTGATATTGTTATCTTTCTTTCATTCCGCCCAGATGAAATTTAATGCCACCCGGATGAAATATAATGCCACTATTCGAGAAAAATCATACGTTTTAAGACCTTAAAAATCATATATTTTATTTAAGACTTTTTAATACTTTTTAAGGATCCATGGAGACCCTGTTTATCCAGTTGGCGGTATGCTAAAGAAGATAAGAAAAGGAAGCACTGAAGCATCTTTGCATTGAATGTACGAATCTGACCAGCTCTTATCATGGCTGCCACTTAGATACTTCTGGGTCATTTCACTTAATTAAGAAAACCTCCTGAGCTAAAAAGACTATTCAAACTCAGATTAGCCTAGAGGGAAAACGATAAAGGATAGAAGTGAATGAACTGGTTAGATATGGTGAACTAGGTGCCTTCAGTAATAAGGTAAACTAATGTGATATCATGTCCAGATATTCGAGTGAGGACTTGCGGTGATCCTTAATCGGTGATGAATTCGGGTCTGTGCAGTTACTATGAGGATGTCAGTGTCAGAAATCAGTACTCAGTAAAAATACAACAGATTTTACAAACTACAGACCATCTACAGTATTTTGATGTCTAGCAAAAATGCCTTAAAATTTATGAGAATATACATTCTACATAATAACACGTACAGAAGTGTTTCGTGTGACAAGCCTTTACCATTAAAAATGTCAGGTTCATACACTTGGTATAGTTCAAAAGAACATTGGCTGGTCAGTTGTTTCTATGTATTTTGAAGAACCTCACTTAGACTGTCACACTTTGCACTTGGTTTTGCATGTAAACTCTGACAGCTCTGCTTGTTGCAGTCTAAAAAAATACAAAAGGGAAAATGTCATGCAATGTGACACACAGCCCTCACTGAGAGGCCCCTCACAAGTCAGACACTTCACAGCACATTGCTGGATTCTGAGCCATGTTGCACACACTAATAAGCCTGTGGTCTGTTTTGCTTCACTCCGCTTATTTATCTTTCACCTTCCTGCGACTTTGCAAAGTCAAGAAACCGTTTACACCTTGTAGATGTATGTGAGTTTACTCTGCTGCCTTTTCTTCAAAGACCTTCTGCAGATCCATTGCCTCAAAGCTTAAGCCCATAAAGACATGGCAACCATTCATATACACTTCAGGCTGTTAGTGACCAGACATTATGGTGTAACACAGATTGAACTGTACTCTGCCATAAAATACTATAAAACTGTCCAAACATTTTATTCTTTTATTTATCTATCTTTATATATGCAAGCTCTGTGGAATTCTTGATTCACATTTTGATTAATCTGTAGTATCAGCAGCTCTGACACGAGTTTGGCACCAAAACAGGTCACAGAAACTTGTACTATAACTTATATATACTTGTGGATAATGCACATAAATTGATCTATAAATTGTGTGTAATTGTCAGTCGGTCAGTCATTGTCTTATCCGATCTTGTCTGTCAAGGTCGCGGTTTGTCCAATGCCCACTACTAGACCTGAAATCACTGAGCGATTGCAGGGTACCACACACCCATACCCATTCATACACACAACCACACCTAGAGGCAATTAAGCATATCCAATTTGCCTACCATGTGTGTTTTTAGGAAGTGGGAGGAAACCAACGTGGACATGAGGAGAACACATCCAACACCAGACAACAGAGCCAGGATCGAACCCACAACCCCAGATCTCTGGATCTGTGCAGCACTGTATGTAACTGTTACAATGCTAACGTTTATTTTGCATTTTTGTTTTTTGAAGGATATCTGCTTTGGAAGAAAATCACCAGGATGGATGGGTTTACGGTTTCTCTGTTTTAATTAACTTTATGGGAGAGAGAAAAATAGAAAAGAGTTCTCCACAATAAATTTGAATAGAATACAAGCATGAATGTGACACTTGGGAGTTGTTGTGGTTTAAGGGGAATAAAACACTTTGGGATGTGCTGTTATTGGAAAATAATCAACATCAGGGTGAAAGTGAACCACTTATTAAACAAGGTGCTTATACACACACAAAGGAATTTGACCACTGCATTTAACCCATCCATACAGTGAAACACAAAACACTAGCCAACATACTTTTCTGGCCCAGAGCAACCCTATCTATGGTCCCTGGGGAGGTGTTTGGGGGTTAGTTCCCTCCTCAAGGCCACTTCAGTCATGTCTATAGGGATCAAACCAAGGCTGTTTCCTTAACTACAGGCCTATAAATCACACTGCTCTAGTATCGTATACTATTTTAAAGTATAACTGTTCTGCCTATTAAGCAGAATTCAGCTACAGTGACATTAGATGGGTTTTCGCACAACGTTCCACTTAAGAGCATAAAGATTAGGGATGCTTTTCCCCTGCAGGTTGAAAGTAGTCACTGTCACTACACAGAGATCAATGAGTCGGTCATGTAAACAGCAGCCCGTTATCAGTGCACTCAAGCCTGATACAAGCACACACACACACACACACACACACAGGTGAAAAGAGATAAATGAGACCCTCTGTACTTATGACAATGACAAACGGCTATGTAATGGTGACTGAATGTGACAGTACTACAGTTTCCATCAAGACCTGAATGGATGGTCACCCTGTTCCAAGGCACAGCCATTTTCGGGTGCTTTTATAGTATATAACGTCAGGGCATACGCAACATTATCAGGTGGAGGTGGTGGTGTTGTTTGCTTTTTTCTTTTCTGCATTCCTATGTGATGTCCTGGTCCTGTCCTCTGTCTTTATGCAATGCTGAACCCAGGACATATCTATTTTTAAAAGGAAAAATATAGCCTAATTGAATTCCTACCTTTGCATTCTGGAAAAAAAGTTACGCTTATTACTAGTGAAACTGCCTCTGTCCAGAAGGCAAGTGACAGAATGGTAATAAAATGTAATGCTATTTCAGGATGAACTCTTATCAGTTGTGAACAGAACAGGTATTGTGTTTACACACTTATCAAACTGATACTCACCTGCCCAAAATGACACAACAAGTAATGATAACATTAACCAAGTTTCTTATTGAGCTCGTTGACTGACGTCTGTTTTTCTTGTGAGTAATTTATCTTGCAGCAGTGCTACAGCCTTAGAAAAGAACAGCACTATCAGTCAACCCCTTAACGTTAGAGAACATCTACTAACTTAAGACCACATATTGTCACTTTGGTCACAGAAGAGATCTTCTGGTCAATGTTCGGAATCAAAAGTTCAGCAAAGCTCAAATGAACACCAATAAGTGTGGGGACTAATGGTATGTGTAGCCAATCAAGATAAGGGCTTCACAAAGGGACTTTAAACAAGCCAAATACAAATCCATGTCAGAGTCAGAGAAACCGGCAGCAACGGTAAACGGCATGTAACAAGCAGACTCAAGGTCTGAGCAAAGTATCTAGAAGGATTTTGTGATAGATGATTTGGATCAGATTATTTAATGAGAAAAAGAAAGCTGTGTTGCCACAGTGACTGTGTGTGTGTTGGGTCTTTGGAAACAATGGTTATTGGTACTTGGATTTTGGGGGGAAAAAATGATGAGCAGCGACTGTTCATTGGGAACAATGATGATTGGTAATTGGTCATTGAGAAATGGTGATTAGTGATTAGTCATTGGTAATAATTGTGAGCAGTGCTTGGTCATTTGTAAGTAATGGTGATAATTCACTGGAATTTGGTAATAGTTGTAATAATTGAACAGTCTTTGGGAACAATAGTGATTTTTCTGGTCTTTGGTAATAATGGTGATCATTTAGTAGTTTTTAGAAACAGTGACTGGTCATTACAAACATCGGTGGCAGTGACACTGGGAACAACGATGATAAGTGTTGATAAATGTTGATCAGTGGTTGAACATTGGAAACAATGGTGTATCAAGTATTGGGCAACGATCTGTGTCCATTAAGTGTAGCACAGTTGCTGGCATCTGCTCCAAAAGCCACTAAATTTTTAATTGGGCTTTTCATCATCATCATCATCATCATCATCATCATCTTTATGATCTTTTTCTTCTTCTTCTGAGTTAGAAAAAGCTTGAATGAACATGACATTGTAAATGAATAATAGAATGGACCGAGAAATGCCTATAACTGACACTTACTGAAAGAAAGAGTAAAACAATCTGTGTTTTGCAGATGAACGATTCACAGTGTAAAACATGCCCATGAGCTGTCTCTTTGCTGAGTCGTCACTTCCACTTTTCTTTTCTTAAAAGCTGCCATTCAGGGTAAGTGAATAAGTGAGGTGGATTAGATATGTGTGCGCATAAAACTATGAAAGCCTGCGTGAGAATTTAGACGGGAAAAGGCCCAGGTTCCTCCTGCAGACCTGCTGTGTGCATACTGACATTCTGAAGTCACTTCATTATGCACTGCATGTGTTTGCTGACACTGTGGATGCCTTACTGGGCCAGTTCATTACTCTTTGTTATTTACTGACATTAGGGAGCACTCTCTGTACTTCCTCCGTTATTCCGCACTAGGATAGGTGCACATGCACATACACACATTTAACAAGGAGTTGAGCAACTGTATACGTCTGTCACTGTATATGTTCCTGTTAGACTTTAGTTGGAGTAAGGTATGTCAAACATTTAATAGCCAGCTTCATGGATGACACATTGAAAAGCACAGGCATAGTGCACTGATCAGATAAGATTTTTTGGGTTAATCCAAAAATCATTACAAGCATCCATGTAGTAAATATGCAGGATAAGGGCAGTTGAGGGCAACCATGGCTCGAGGCTAGGGAACCGATCTTGTGACCGGAAGGTTGCCGATTCATTCTATAGGTCAGCTGTGTAGAACAGCTGTGAACATGACTTTAAGAGCTTAAAAGTGAACCAATGATTGCAATTAAACTGGAACAGCTACTCTAAAATATTTCCTTTGAGTGCAGACTCACCCTTGTCTCCTCCTCTCGCAGGTCAGGCATGGTGCTGATGCACAGGCTGATGACAGTGACGGCCACCATAAGCACAGAGAAACAGGCAAACAACTTTCCTGGCAGACCTGACTGTGGGTTCTCCACCATGTCCCTGAGGTGACTCATGAACCTGTGGTAGCATGTGTCATCCTGTGGGGGGCACTGCTGAATACTGCGTCTCCTTAACTCATCCTGCTTGCGACGTTCCTGGTCAGCCACCTCCTCGAGGCGCATGTACATTTTTCGCTTGCAGCAGCGCTCCATGCACGCCGTCTCTATTCCCCAGTAGGTCAGCTCATCGTGCAGCGAGAGAGCACAGGTCTCACGCAGCATCCGCAGCTTACCTGCTGCTAGGAAGTTTAAGATGACACGGAAGGCACTGGGGTTGCGGTCAAAGAAGAACTCGTGTCGTGCCTCGTCATAGTCATCACATACACCAGCGATCTCCTCAGGACTCCTGCATGTGCGCAGCTTGCCCAGGCGCGTCATTGGGAACTGTTCTAAGGTGCTCCATGGCAGCGTGTAGCGGTTACCCCCTACATTGATGAGTGCCTGTAGCGCATGATCCACAGATAGAAGGTCCTCAGGCCGACGTAAAAGGCGTGCTCGCTGGTAGTACACACCTTTGATTGTCTCCGTTTCAGGAATCTCGGTGAAGATCCGGTCCAAGCTACTGTCATCGCTGACGGACAGGTTGCTGAAATCATGGTTGGTGTTGCTGATGATCGGCATGATGACATTTATGATGAGGAAGCTGGTCAACAGATGACGAGCCTTCTTCTGAGCGGCGGTTAACTATTGGGAATGCCTGCGTTCATCCAAGAAACAGCACTGAGAGTCCCAGAAGATGTAGCATCATGGGGGACTTCTGCAGTAAGCCTCATTTAGTCACTGCAAGAGACAAGTGGGCATAAAACACTGCACAAGTTACTGCTGAAATACAAAATGGCTCTATTTTGCTCAATAGAGTAACAAGACTTTATCTAAGCATCTGAGCTGTCTCAGGAGGCTATATACAATTTTATAAACAAAGTGACCCCAAAAAACATATCTGGATTAGGATTAAGGCTTGTTTAGAAGCTGTGGACAAGGTCAGTGATCATATAGAAAAAACAATTTTCGTACCAGGTTCCCAGTAACACAAGGAAAAACCATTACAAAAATGATCAAGTTTCAAAAGGTGCTATATGTCGGCATCATCGTGGATTGCAGACGGATAAATAAAAGCTACGGCCAATGTCATGACATTACGTAAGTGAGTGCAGTTATGAATAACATGTAAATCCAGGATTACAACAGCGACGTAGAACACTTTAATTTATAATACATCTCAGAAAGGGTTTAGTGCTAAATAAATGGTGTTTGATCACAGATTGAATCACTGCATAGTTTGGACATATGTGAGAATGTGAAAAAAATCTGTCAAGGATTAGATACTAAGTGAACTTGTCCTAAAACACAGTCTGCCTTGCTGTCTGTAGTTTAATTTAAGAATAAGTGTAAAATAAAACGGTGTCCTTGAAAGCTGCTGGTGTACATAAGGAGTTGCTGTTGTACAGTACACCATGTGCGCCACGTGCCTGATGTGAATACATGATGTGAATCTTAATAATCACACTGGGATTCAGTGGTTGGTTTGCATGGGGGAAGACGAAGAGAGGAAGGGTGGAAAGAGGAAATTGGAAAAGACAGTGCCTGTGATACACAGGGGTAAAAAATGAGGTTCCTTATCGCAGAAACCAGGTCTACTTAACTTTAGTATGGTTCTTTTCAAAATGAGAGACTTTTATGATTGGAGGTTGCCTGAAAGCACGCTTGGCAAAAAATATATATTTATATATTAATAATAATATTGAATATAATTTTGCACACCCTCAGAAATAAACAGTACTCTGACTTAGTTTTATTGTTTACCTTTAGTGTATTTAGTACATTGTAAATATAATGTATAATGTTCAATTTAATTTACATACTTAGAGTTGTTTATTATATTTTACACACACCATCCAAAATAAAGATACTCACTAAAGGTACTAAAGGGGTACACTTGTTTAGGTCCAGGTTAGTACCCTACATGCCCTAATGCACATGTGTCAGGGGTAAAACTCTGAAAACACTGTATACCACTGTATGGTGATGACTGAAATATGATACGTGTCCACATATTTGCCCAGATGTCCAGGAGAAAAGACACACATGCATTAGGACATGAAAGACATCCTTGCTATAATAACTAAGGAATAAAATGAGAAGGAGAAACTCAGCATCTACATACCACTGAGCCGGTTTTGCGCAGCCGGTCCTCACTTTTTTTTATCCTCCATCCAAGTTTTCTAGTCAATCCAGACACATTAGGACCTCACTCTTTCCTTTTGTGCTGCTGAAAATCCCGTAAATACAAGCTGAATTCTAGGGAGGAAAAAAAAGCAATGGACAGGACGCAGACGGTCCCGCGTCCGTGCGTCTCGGAGCGCAGTCGGAGCTCGGAGAGAGAGAGAGAGAGTGTAAGTTTGCGGACGGGATGTGTCGGCTTTGGTCGTCCTGTCTGCGCGTCGCACCTGTCACTCCACCGAGAGAGAGAGAGAGAGAGAGAGAGAGAGAGAGAGAGAGAGAGAGAGAGAGAGAGACGATTCCTATTCAGTACAAGTCAAGTTTCCTGATGCTGCTGCCGCCTGCGTCCTCGTACTGCACCACCATCACCACCATCATCATCTGCTGTAGAGTAAAGCGTGAAAGCAGCAGTGGGACCGGAGACATAGGGTTGCCAGGTTGGATCGATACTCCGACCATACAGCCTGCTAAGCATGCTGATAGTATGATCCATGTATTGAGTCCAACAGTGATCAGAAGTAGTTCAGCTGATCAGGAAATCCCCAATCTGGCAACATGCTGGAGATGCTTCAAGCTTTACTGTATGAACAGCCTGAGTATAAATACAGTGTGACATGAAGGGGTAAGTGTAGCAGGTTTTCACACACACACACACACACACACACACACACACACACACACACACACACACACACTTATGTAAAAATAAGGGGTAAGTGGCAAATTTTGTGTATATAGAATATATAAGATACAGAAGTTAATATATAAGTTATAGAAGTGTGTGTGTGTGTGTGTGTGTGTGTGTGTGCATGTTTCTATGTGTTGACACCATGAAATGTTTTGACACCATGGGGACATTTGGCTGATCTCCTGCATAAATCAGATTAAATAAATAAATAAATAAATAGATAGATAGATAGATAGATAGATAGATAGATAGATAGATAGATAGATAGATAGATAGGCAGACGAATGAATACCTGGACAAAATGTCTCAAATGTTCCTGGAGTTATGGTTAGGTTTATGTTGCAGGCCTATTAAGTTGTTGTGTCAATAATTAAGTCCTCATGAGAATAGTCAGACAAGCGTGTATGAATGTGTGTGTTTGTGTGTATATGCACCTAGGTAGAATCTCATTCATTTCACACAGAGCAGAGTGCAACACCCCCCACCCCTGCAGCATCATCTTAGGAGAGAGGGAGAGAGAGAGAGAGAGAGAGAGAGAGGGAGGGAGGGAGAGATAAATGCATAAACAGCATTTTGTCCTTACAAAACCTCATTAGGTCTATCATGGCTGAGGAAATAGGAACAAGCAGCACTTTGTAGAAATCTAGGTGCCAGACAGGCATTAACACTGGGACTAATGGAGAATGAGGGAGGGATGCTGAAATCAACACTGGTTAATTTGTTCTCTCTCTCTCTCTATCTCTCTCTCTCTCACTCTCTCTCTCTCTCTCTCTCTCGCTCTCTCTTTCTCTCTGCTGCCCCCCTTCACTCTCTCTAGAGAAAAAAAAATCATGCCAAAAGTTACGGTTACCTTTATCCAAGCCCACCAGGTGTCCTTATTTAAGCTACCATAGGGGGACAGAGCAGGGGGTTGAAAGGGGGAAGAGAAAGGGATAAAAGAGAGATAGAACAGGAATCAGACAGAGGATTAGGTTTTAATCCCTGAGGTAGAGATGGGATCTCAGCATTGCTGCTGGAGTTTGGATGAGCGGAGTGAGTCTGGCTGCAAAGCACAGTAAGGATCGGAAAACGTCCCAAAATCTGTCTTATATCCTCTACTGATACACATTCACTTGATCCCACTGAAGGCTGTGATCTCAATATGTACTCTCAAAGCAGGTGTGTAAATAGACAGATTAGCACCAGTGGCCGACTCAGAACGTGCTCTCCATTTGGCCTAAGCTTGGCTCGTACTCTGACAGTCGGACAAATTTATCCGGTCACTGTCATGCCTTTCTTACACTGTAGTAAATGCTCTGTCTGTAGATGATCTCACTGTTGGCTATTTAATTCACTCTCTGTGGCATTACTTGATCTGTGGAGAATTGTGATTGTTCTGTGATCTGGGACATCATCCTAATCTGAGACGATTTACAACATTTACGTAACATTGTTTTTTAATCAAGTCAGCCAAAATGCAATCAGACAAATGATGTTGGCTTAGTAAATTATCTTCAGGGGTGAATGGCATCTGTCACTTAGCTGTTATCAGCCATGCATGGTATAGCTATACTCAGTGTTGGCTAGGATAACAAGAATCCATGCTTCTGTATCATTGTAAACTCTTTAAAGCTTCGCATTTACAGACAAACCCCTTTACTGTGGTGGGTGTGTGTTCAACTGTGGGGTTAGACGGAATATCCCAATATAGTCTGGCCAAAAATAACAGCTCCTTCATCATGTGCACTGAATAAAACATATCTTGGGGCTTCCTACACTGCAATCTCAGTGTCAGCATTTCCCTGTGAGAATATGAATACCATATGATGCAGTATGACTGTACGGATTTTAGATGCAATATATACAGTATATGTATTTACAGTCGTCTCTGCTGTACCACTGGGAGGCATGAATAATGACATCAAAGTAAGGGCTTGACTTTTCACCAATCATAGGTTGTATCAGCCAGTCCATATATAAACCAGTAGACATCTGGCACTTCATAATGGTATGGGATTTGTTCAGCCCTGGTACATCTACAAACATTCCTGACAGGTGAATGCTATGTGTGCCTCCTTTCTGATGAGTTACACCTATTGATGTCCTGCATTAATTTTTATGGGTTTGGCCTCTTTAAACATTATAGTGCACCATCACACACGTCTAGAGACACCAATTTATGGTTAGAGGAACACCCATCTGAGGTTGCGGTTTGTCATTCCCACCTAAATCACCAGATATTAATGATAATATATTACAAAAAAGTGCATTTATATAAACCCACATTCTATCAAAGCTGGTGTTATAGAAAATAACACCAGCACCTTATGAACAATCAGAATAGAGAATTCAAACAACATCAAAGGAACCAAGTGGCATCAAAGTAAGTTCCCCAACATCAGTAAGCTAATTACATGAACCACTGGTGGACTATTGAGAGTCCTGCTTTCTATCCCCTCTGTATTCTAGCCAATGTTTGATTTCCAGAGTTTATCCTCTTTACATAATGCACTGTTTTCCTGTCTCATCTAATATTACCTGTAATGGCACACCTGAATTCGAGCTCGAGATGGTAACCTGAAATCACTGCTGCAGATCATGATATAATCACTGTGGCTTTATCGACTCTCATAAATCCAGTAAGGATGTCTAAGGATTGCAGCCTGCTGACCTTTGAACTATGACAGAACGTAATTTTTTCCCTCCTTTTGTTTGTTCCTTCAGTGTTTTCATGCTGCTGTGGTCTAAGGCCATTGAAAGCTTGACATGCAGACCAGATCGGGCGGGTTAAACAAAGATAAAGAAAACACAGAAGCATATACAAGAAAAGGCGAAAAGAGATAGTATTCATTATTGTCCGTGTCTTTGTTTTTTATTTTTAAATCCTGGTGAGCGGTGTCTCTTTTCTAACAGAGCAATGGCCTTAGACTACTGCAGTGTGTTCTGACGCTGTCTGTGAGGCTGTTTGTACTGTCGATCTGCTCTCTTCTAATCTCTTTTTACCCCACCATCCTTGCTCACTACCCAAAAAACCCCAGCATGCCAGGCCAGGCTGCTCCAATCACCCTGGCAAAGTCCCGGTCCTGTCATCATGCAATTGCCACAGTGAAGTGTAGAGCAGAAAAGGCCAGAGGCCCAGTGATGTAAATGACAGGTCAGTGTAAACACACCGAGCGTGATGACTTGTGTTTCTTCTGTGCCTCACTAAAGCTAGTGGAATGATTCAATTATATCCTGCAAGAGATGAAACCTACTGCAAAGATTTGTGTGGGCACATTTAATTAAATGTAGTCTCATTCAAATAGTCATTAACACATCCCCTAACACAATTACAGTGAGGCTTGTTTTTTTTTTTTTTTTTAATGAATGCTTCAGAAATCTGTTCATATTGCTGTACAGTCTGCCGTGTGAGAACTGCTGCCTTTCAATTCCTTGTGAAATTAACGCAGTGACAAAATATTTAGCATTTTATCACTTTTTAAAATGTAAAACATCAGAAAAAAAGGTTCACAAGGTTTCATTTTATCTTGTTTTTTAGCTGGTATTTTATCTTGTATAACTTGAACAAGTAATTATGAATGTCATTGCAGTAAACAGAGTAGAGAGAGAGAGAGAGAAAGAGAGAGAGAGAAAGAGAGAGAGAGAGAGAAAGAAAGAGAGAGAGAGAGAGAGAGAGAGAGAGAGAGCATTTACTACAACTGAGGCACTAGAAGATACCAGTGATCCCGATTCCCGACTCCTGATTCACCCTGATGCACTGTTTTTGTTTGGAGTTCTCATCAACTGAACATCATTTACTGCTGCTGAGGATGAACCCAAACAGACTGTCACCATGATGGACATATATAGAAACCATGAATTTGGCTTTGGACTGTGACTGTAATAAACACTCAAAGCAGGAAAACTAGGACTGTACAGTTTTTCTATCTATCTGTCAATCAATGTCCATCAGTGAACAGTTGACAAATTCAACAAAAGTTAGACTTCATACTGAAACTATACTGAATTTCCAATTTTTCTCTATTTATTTTTTTTTCTATATAGCAGGAGATTATTTAAAATCGCACTATGCTTGTCACCCTAATAAGGATGGTTTACCTTTGAAGTCCGGAATCCTCTCAAGATCTCTTTCTCTTGTCATCTCGGTGAGTTTTTCCTCGCCATCATCGCCTCCGGCTTGCTTGTCAGGAATGAAATTTATATGAATGTTAAAAGCGCTATACAAACAAAAATGAATGGAAATGTATTGAACAGATGGGTGTTCAGTTCAAATAATATCAACAGTATAAACACTGTAAGAGAAAATGAATAGAAGTAAAGTAGCAACGCATAGATATGAGTAGTGGATGGTGGTTTTTCAACTATTCAAATTTTACTATTGTCCATTGAGCTTATCCCAAGACTGGCTCAGTGCAAAATAGTGTCCCAGCACAATGATGATTTAGGAATGTAGCCTAATGTTTTGTGTACTTCTTTCAAACATGTCTATTGTTACTTTCTTTTAAAAGCAATCTCTTTGAAATGACAGAGCTATATAAGAGGTAAGAATTTTTTTACATTATCTAAGCATACATCAAAGAGCATTCCTGTCTTCTCTTCCTGGGTGTCTACTAAAACTGACTTCCTACTGTATTGCCCACTCTCCAGTGTGGCCTATATCCTTCCTATTATCTACAGAAATAACTTCATTCAAATCCATACTTCATTTTCACATTCTCAACTACAGCACAAGATTATGTGAACTACTCATTGACCACTGTGCTTGTACACACAGAGGAATGTAACCTCCACATTTAGCCCATCCATGCAGTAAAACACACACACTAGGGGGCAGTGAACCCACTTGCCCAGAGCAGTGAGCAACCCTATCCACGACACCCGGAGAGCAGTAGAGGATTTGGTGCCTTGCTGAAGGGCACTTCAGACGTGTCTGTCGGTGCAGGGACGGAACCAGGGACCTTCCGGTCACAAGGCTGGTTTCTTAACCACAAGCCTATGACCTGAAATGAAAGTTGCATTAAATAAAAGAGGATGGTGGTGTGATACTATACTATTCCAATAGTAGCATGTCCTGAAGGATTTTATTTCTCATATACCTCCTATACAAGGATTTGCCAAGGGAATCATTTTGAAATAATTTTTAGAAGAGCACATCATAAGATTTGTTTATTTATAGTTGGTTCCAATTATCACCTACCTTGCAGCAGCCTCTCTTCTCTTCTCCTAATTGAAGTTAAGTTAAAAAAATGTTATTAAGAAAGTGCTCACGTCTTCTCATATCTTTCCTCACTCAATTTTAGCAACCTCTTTATAAGTGTATGTATATTAAAAGCAATTAATTCTGACACACATATACACACACACCAATTAGGTCTATTTGTATGTAAACATTTCCAGTCCCAGTCTTTTCCATATGTTGTGGGATCATAGTGATTTTTTTTTTCTTATATATTGGCCTGATGCAGATCCTGAGTACAAGATTCTTGCCACTTCTAATAAAAACCTTACAGCTGGAGCTAGAGCAGAGCAGTGATATTTTAGAACAACAATAACAATGATCTGTCCAGATACAAGAATTCAACAGCACAGTGGTATAAAAGTGGAATAATACAGCTTCTTTACAAAATCTGCCAGAGGACTAGCAGTCATATCTCTCCTGTTTAAATGAAATGAAGATTTTTCTGACCTCAACCCCACTGAACACCTTTGGGATGAATCGGAATGCTGACTGCAGTCCATTCTTCCTTGACCTACATCAGTAGCTGATCTCAGTAGCTCTTGTGGCTGAATGAAGACAAATCCCTACAGCCATGCTCTGAAATCTGGAGGAAAAGCCTTCTTAGAAATGTGGGGAAGTGGGACTAAGCCTGGAATAGGATGGTTAAAAAACACATGATCAGGTGTCCATAAATATTACATTTATAAATTTATATTTACACATATAAATATAAATTATATAAATTATATAAAATATAAAATATTACACATATATTTTTATATGTAAATTTTTTTAAACACCTAATGCTTCCTAAATATTAATATAAAGTATAAATGATAAGATCCTTAATATGTCAGAAACTAGACTACAGTGGCCAAAAATGATGTTTAGTGTCACTCAGAAGGCAGATGCACAGGCAAGTGTCTTTAATAAGGCAAAGTCTGAGGCAAAGTCCAATGACACAAAAGCAGGGTCAAAAACACAGGCAGATCAACAGGCAGGAGGTACTAAAGAAGCAGGCTGAGACGAAGTCAAAAAACAGGCACCAGGGCCAAAGCACATATATATATATATTAGAACCAGTGAGGTCAGGTGATTGTGGCAGGAAAGACGGTAGGAGTGCTAGGATTTTCAAACAGTTACAGTTCAGTGTGGGAAAGCAAAAGACGAAGGGGAATTTCAATATCATGTCTAATCTTTTATGTATATAGCTGGAACAACAAATGTACACCAATTAAAATCAGTGAATGAGTTTTGTTGCTATAGAGCCACAATGTCCTGATTTAAAGGCATGTTGAAAAGCCATGTTGTGCTGCCAGATAAAGCTTAATGGAAGCAAGACAGAGGAAGTAGAGAAATAGACAGCACATTCAGTATGTTTCCACCCTCCCTTCCTCTCTTCCTTCCTTATTTGGTAACTCTGATCAGCAGTGCCACTTTTTGAGCAGGGCAATGGCCTGAAACTACTGCAGTGTGATCTGCAGCAGTGCAAGACACTATTTGTCAGCCAACCATCCTGACACTGCTCCTTTCTAATCTCTCTTTCCCCCTTTATCCTCAATCTCTACCCAAGAAAACAGCATGCCAGGCCAGGCTGTACCAATCGCTCCACCAAATTCCCCGTCTTGTCAGGATACTATTGCCAGAGTGAAGAGCAGAGCAGAAAAGGCCGGAGGCCCAGTGATGTCAGTGACAGCTCTGTGTAAACACACCAAGTGTGATGGCTTGTGTTTCTTCTCTGCCTCAATAAAGCCAGTGGAACAATCCAATTATATCCTGTGAGAGGCAGATTGAAGAAAGTTGGACATGCACACTTAGGCATGTGCAAGCAACAGAGAGATTGGGGAGAATTTCCAATGGGCAGACTCGGGTCTCAAGTTGGAGCCGGTTGGATGGGAAAAATAATTTTGACACTTATCTGTCTGTTATCTAATCTTTTTGTTGCATACATTCTGCATACACCTGACGCAGCCCCAACATCGCATTAGATTAGATGGGTTCTACCATCCGAGGGAATTCTCCCCTTCTAAATGTTTAAGTTGGTTGGACCGACGAGTCGTCTTTTCCTAGAGTGGTGAAAAGAAATATAGCAACAGAATAGCACGTAGCGTCAGTCGGTGGTGATGGAGGACAGGAAGAGGCCAGATGAGTCCGAAAAGGCCAGGATAAAAAATAAATAAATAGAAAGGTGTTAGAAAAAGAAGATGCTTCCAAATGTGCCTGTTTTCCAGAGGACCGTTTCATTTATTCAAATTCCTCCTCAATGGAAAAAGTGGACTAGATTTGGACATGAAACGGCTGAAAAAGGGGCCCATTCCAGCCCTGGCGAGCAACTAGACATTGACACATTCTTTAACACAGTTAAGTTCTCGGACTGCAGGCACAGCCACCTTGTCTATAATTAAAAGCGACAAGAAATTATCAAATTTAATTTTGGCCAAGAATGAATTTCTTCTGATACGTAAACACATGCTGAGTGCTACTCTGCACTGTCATATTAATTTCACAGTTCAATATTTTCGCCAGGGTGTGTTTACTTTCAAGAGCTAACAGAGTTAGTTAACAGAACTCCAGAGCGAGTTAATACATTTATGTATCTTTCACTCAGACACACTGCTTTATAGATACGGTAGCTGACCACACCAGATACATCACAAACACACACACACACACACACACACACTGAAAGCACACAGCACTGCTACAAAGAGCATAGCAAACAGACCCCCAGTTGTTCCTCCAGTTGTTACTTTGATGGATGGTAGTGTAAAGTAGCCTAGTGTTTTTAATTACAGTAAAATGGATTTCTGCTGAAATACAATTACACTTGCTACAGGGCCAGTTTAAACGAGGCGTAGCCTGGTAAGCAGTCACAGTGTGCTTGTACTTGTCCTTTGTATACTGTTGAATACCGAAGCCGACAGCAATGTCAGGGCCGAGAATTTATGCAACACATGTTTATATTTCTAGCTAAACACATGATGTATTTCATTTTAAAATACCACAACGCGGTTTCAGCAACACCCTTGACGACTGCGTAGGCTCAACACTGTCAAACAGGATATCGTGCTTAATTGCTAATGTACCTAATTGCTCGTTTTGATAATTACTCGGTTGACTATGGCGTTAATCTAGTTTTAATATGAGGTATGGTAAATATAAAAGCTAATCTTAGCTCTAATTAGTTTCATGTAGTGATTTTAAGTGTAAGCTAGGAGCTAATTTGGCATACACACACACACACACACACACACACACACACAAACACAGACAGACACACACACTCAGGCAGCTTTCTTAGTATTCCTCTTAATCACATACAGGTCAAAGACAGCCAGCCTGCCTATTCTCCTTTCATCATTCAGGCTTTAATCACACGCATACACACGTACACACAAAGGGATGTACAGGTGCTCCTGAAACACACACTTGCATTTGTCATTCCCTTATTAGCTGGAGTGTGAGGAGTTTTTAATGAATTACTTCCTATCTCACAGCATGTACTACAAAACAGTAAGTTGCAGACTGAATAATAAGTAATCTGAAAGGTGCAAACATGTGTAGCACACATCTTTCACCCTTGAGCATTACTACTTGCTGTATATAGTGCACAGCAGTCATTGGGCAAGAGGTAAGACACAAACTCACACACAAAGAACTGCCTTGCTGCCGCATATGTCCCATCTGATTGTAATATGATCAGCATCAACTGGACAAACAACCAACAAGATACACTGAAGTGCCAGAAATAAATGGTACACCAGTCTAATACTTGGTAGGACTGCGGAAATATGGAAATATTCTGTGAAAAATGCACACAACACTTCCTGCAGGACGGTCCACAGTTCTGTAATATTCCATGATGTAGGATTTCTCTCTTTCACAGCATGTTGCATGGCATCCCAGATGGGTTTGATGGCATCACAGATACCATCCCAGATGTGTTTAAAATCTGGTGATTTTGGTGGGAATGTGGCAAAGCCCCAAATTTATATAAGTGTTCTTCTAACTATAATTTGACGTCTCTAGACATTGTGTGTGGAGCGCAGTGCATTGTGCTATTAGAAAAAGGCCAAATCCGTCAGAATGGATGCAGGGCAAGGACAAGTGTAACATGTCAGAATGGAGGCACACATTGCTTTCACTTATCAGAGATGTTTGTAGACATACCAGAGGTACCATTGAATGGCCCCATACCATTATGAGCCACCAACAGCTGCTACCGTTTTTTTTTTTCTTTTCTTTTTTTTTACTGGCACTTTAGGGTATATTTGTCTTGTAGTCCAGATAAGATCTTGGTTAACAATTAGAAATAACCTAGTAATCAACCCATGCCATGTCTTGAAATTTTTTGAAATTTTAAGACATGGCATAAAAGGCTGTTTTTAGTAGGATAAAGTAGGAATGCACTTAATGTGTACTTCAGGTCTGTTCTTTCTGCAGTGCAGATCAGATAGTGACATGTGCATGCATTTTTTTTTCTCAATTCTGTGAAAGAATATATAATTAGTGTTAAATGGAAATATTTTTGTTACTGTTTTGGTTTCATGCTGCTTTTATAAACTTAAAGGTAATTAAAATTGACAGATAAAATCGAGTTTACTTCATCTGCTAGGTGTGATACTGGACACTGCACCAGACTGCGTCTCTGCTACAGATGACGAACTGAATCTCCTGCGTTTTTATTGAATATAAAGCTTCTAGCGTTAGCATGCATGAGTCATCGTCTGACTGTCTGGAGTCATACATTTGCACTTTAACAACTTTTGGCCAAATAATCCAACAACATGGGCCTGTACCTTCACATAATATTCACATCTATCATCAGAATGGGTATCATTTTATGATTATTGGTGCCAGATTTCTATAGCTGGGGATTTCTGAAGGTGCAGGAAAGTAAAATATATAAAGTAAGATATATATATATGAGCAGAAACACCTTGTTGAGGGCCAGACTGGTTTGAAAAGCAGTCAAAAGGTGGATGGGCTACAAAAGACCATGTCGGTTCCACCACATCAACCAAGAACAGAAAGCTGAGACTGCAGTGAGCAAGTCTTAAAAAAAACTTGATAGCTTGAAGACTAGAAAAAAGGTCTGGTCTGATGAATCTGGATTTTTGCTAAGGTAAGCAAATGGTATCAAACAATTTGGGGCAAACAGCATGAACCCATGGATGAAACCTGACTTATGGAACAATCCAGGCTGGTGGAGGTGATGTAATGGTGTGGGGAAGGTTTTCTTAGCAGACCGGCCCATCAACACCATTCGATCATAGCTTGAATGCTGCAGACAATTTCATTACTTTTGCTGACCTTGTGACAAATCTTCTAATGGCTACTTCGAGCATCGTAACACACCATGTCACAAAGAAATAAACGTCTCTAGATGCTTTCATGAATATGACAGTGATGTTAGTTTTTTCAGGGGTCTTCCCAGATGCCAGATCAGGTGGGATGTGGTAGAACGGGTGATTCACAGCATGAAAATAAGTAGGAATTGCATAACGCACTTAGTGTAGGGTCACTAATAAAGTGCTCTAAAAGTGTAGTTTAAAAACACTGTATGTAGTAGTACATGTAATAGCTTTAATATTCGTGGGTTGAAATTTCTACCACTGTAACGTGAAATCCTAGACCCCCTGGCTATGCTTAAAGGACCACACTTTCTAAACCACAGCTTTACAGTAATTAAACCATTTCCTAATATCATAGGAAGCACTTTAATGCTAATCCATGGATTGCTGCTTGAGAAAAAGGGATGCTCTTATCAAATCACCACATCAAAAGTGCAACAGATTTCATCTCCATTGTGCAAATTCCGAATGCCCCCTTTCCTATTATGTCACATAGCTTTGATGCAGCTTCTCACATGCATGATAATACACAGCTTGCATATGGAACGTGATTAAATCTAAACCCTGCCTTGGGTGAACCCCTTAAATTGGATATAACTACATAAATGCTTTTGTATGTCCAAGCTTGTGGGATTAAATAATTATAATAATATAATAATTCCCATTAGAAGCAGTGAAAAAGAATTGCTCAGTTGTTGTGATTTCTTTACTATCCTCAGGCTATTCAGAGAGCAGCAGAGAGCAATGTAAATAAATGAGGCATGACTCGAATGCAATGCATCTTGTCACACGGGGGAAAGGTGGCTGAGTGGATCTCTTCATCCACTGGGTGATGATTATATTGCATTCACAGCCACATGGGATACCTTTTTCCCAACAAACCATTTAGTCACTCCTTACAATCCCAAATATCAAGATATTTAGAGATAAAACACTGTATACCCAAATCACAATTTGGTTGAGGGTGAACATGTAAATATACATGCATTATTAAACTGGTTGCGTATACAACGCAGATGTAGAAGTGAGTAGATGGTAATAAACTTTTTTATTCTTATTCATACAAAAGATATTTAATGATTTTCTCATTCCCATTAAAGTAAAATTGTATTTGCCCCTGCCTGATTCAGACTGCTGCTTATTTTTCACACAGCATGGTTTTGGATTTTATGACAATGTAATTTTAGACAAAGGGAACATAAGTGAATACTAATCAGATTTTTTATATATATATATATATATATATATTTTTTTTTTTCTGGGGCACAATACATCACCAACATCATACATCACCAATGGAAACTGCCCCTTAAGATCAACAAATTAAGCAAATTTAATTGGTAATTGGATACAGCTGATTAAACACAGCAAGACCTGATTGCAGCCAACACTTGAGACTACAATGAACTAATATAAATGGTTACTCTCAGCAGGAAGTATGTATTGCAGAGCTTGTTACCACGATTCGAGAGCAGGTAAAAAAGTTTAAATGCATTAATTTCAGATTTTTGAAGCCCAAACCTAGGGTTTGCTAGGTGTGATACTGGACACTCTGCACCAGACTGCGTCTCCGCTGCAGATGACCAACTGAATTCCTGCGTTTTTATTTAATATAAAGTTTCTGGAGTTAGCATGCATGAGTCATCGTCTGACTGTGTCTGGAGTCAGACAATTGCACTTAAAAAACTTTTGGCCGAATAATCCAACAACCACTTGTACATTTACTTATTCATGCAAGTATCTGATTAGCCAATCATGTAGCAGCAGTGCAATGTATCAAATCATATAAAATGTGATTTTTATCATAGTATGATTGATAGTGCCAGATTTCTATAACTGCAGATTTCCTGGGAGTTTCACACACCTTGTTGACGAGAGAGGTCAATGGAGAATGGGCAAACTGGTTAGAGCTGACAGAAAAGCTATAGTAACTCAGATAACTAGCATACTAACTCAGCATCTCAGAATGCACAATATGTCAAAACTTGAGGCTACAACAGCCGAAGACCATTTTTGGTTCCACTTCTGTCATCCAAGAACATACAGCTCAGAGCTTGGTCAGCAAAGGCTTACTAAACCTGGGCAGTTAAAGACTAGAAAAATGTAGCCTGGTCTGATGACTTCCAAACCAGTGTATCCCATTACTGCCAAATAGAGAAGACAGTAAACAGTAGTGAAGCGCTATACATATATACAAGGGTACAATAATTCATTTAGGAAGCCACAACAAGAACCTTTCTATCTTCAGTTAACGTTCGTGTGCCCACAATAAAAAGATAAAAAAGAGCAGAGTGAAAACTGCAGCCGAACCAAAAGAAACCTAAACACTCCTTGTCCTTATTGTAGACCAAAGATATGTCTGAGGTAAAAGAAGTAATATGTTTCACAGCAACAACATAATAATAGTAATGAACCATAATGGTGGTAGTGTGATGATATAGAGATGTTCTGATGCCCTGAAATCTAGACATCTTGCCATTTTTTGATTCCATGAATCCCACTTTGTACCAAATCATTGTACCAGAAAATTGTTATGGAATACATGAGCTGAAGATGAAGTGTAATTTTGTACTGCAACATGCTAAACACAAAAGCAAGTTTATGTATGAATATCTGAAACGAAATCAAGTGAAGGTTCTACGGTGAAATTTATATATTTAACTTAATAGTGATGCTGTAGCAGGACCTGAAACCAGCAGTTTATGCTTAGACATCTAGCACTGGACCTCATTTATAAGCTTTTTGCAAAGATTGTGAGCTAAATCCTCCCCAGAGCAATGCAAATGACTTATTATTAGAAAAGTTTGGGTATAAGTACTGAGATGAAGGTGGTACAAAAAGTGATAAAGTTTAATTGTGCATCTTAAATAAGCTGAATTGTATTTACTCAGATTCCCTTCAGTAAATACTAATATGTTTTGGTATCTTTACTGAAACCATGCAATGCGACAAATAAGCAGCAAGGATACTTTCACAGCACAATATTCTCTCGCTTAACAAGCCTAAAGTCAAGCAAAAATAATAAAATATCAGTCCTATATTAAATCTAGAGGAAATCCATAAAACAGAATGTATTTCATGATGAACTGATAATCATTTAATGGCAGTCATTATCATAAAATTTTATGTTGTGTGGTTTTCACATTACAGAGCTTACCTGCTGATTGCTTGCTTTGGGCTTTTGACCATTGCTTTGTCATCTACTTGTTTAGTCTCGCCCAATTCATGCCTGTTTGCTGATCACATGACTCTTTGTTTATTGCTTATTGCCTAATCCATCTGGTTTGTTTACTCAGACCTACTTTAATAAAACCTAAACCCGCACCTGCGTCCTCCCATCTGCAGTTCATGACACTAATAAACCTGATCATGAGAATGCCATGAGTTTGCATAGATAATGTATGGATGGACAACGATTGTAAAATGTAAAAAAAATAAAATAAAAAAAATAATGAAGACCCTTATGCATATAGTAATGTGTTTGAGACAGTACATTGACTAGTATTGGATTTTATAAGACATAGGACAAAAATATACATGGACATTATAAAAGTTCAGAGCATTTATAAACATGATGTAAAATGTCAACATGAAGGGAATATCTCCATGCTCAGTCCTAAGGTATTGATTAATCATTAAGCATCATTGACATGGACATGGACAAACAAAATGCTTATGTCTTCTATAGTGTTTGCAATATGTCCATTATAATCAATTTATATTTCTTGACATTATAATTACTTTCTTTAACGCAGCACTTTCACATAAAAGAAACCAGTAGAGACATGAAGTCTATCAGCAGTATCATTAGCCTCACTACACTGAAACAACAAGCCAAAATACAACAAGCCCACAATCACTGACACTGATCTCATTCTTTTTTGTGATCAGGTTTCCGCACTCAGCCCATTTATTATTCATAAAAACAGAAGGAAGGGATAGAGTGGGGAGAAAAATGGATTCGACCATCAGCATCTTTTCCTGTCCTTTTCCAACAGCAATTTAACAGAATAGGAGCACTTAACACTGAACGAGAACGACTGAGCAGTCACCCAGAGTCAGCACTAGCAGTCAAGTTAAAACAAGCCTAAAATCTTCTTGTTCTTCACAAACTTTCACACCATTTTGAAAGTACAGGTAGTCCCTCTCCATCGGCTTGACAGGAAAACAAGGTGTAATGTTTGGAAAGCCAAGTAAGTCAGAGACCTCTGTCTCAGGGTAGTTCAGAGTCTGAGAATGAATTTTGCTGTTGTCAAGACATCTTCTAAAGTTGTCTGAAGAATGTTGACAAGTTGGATCACTCTGTTTGTCCATAAAATGAGAAAGCTGAACTCTGTTACCTCTGAAATGTGTTACTAGCTAAACAACAGCACCACGTAGGTTGATGTTAAGCATCAAGGACTATAGGTGTGTATTAGAAATAAACCCCCCCCCCCCCCCCCCAAAAAAAAAAAACCAAAAAAAAACA
>JAOVVF010000036.1:26548138-26564806 GCA_028565595.1 Duopalatinus emarginatus | reverse complement strand
CCACACTAAAATGACAGGCGTTTCAGTTTCATTGTCCAACCCCTGTAGATATTGGCAAAAGGTACAGGTAAAAACAGTTCTCAGTAGTACAACAGAAAAGATTTTAACAAGAGTAAGACGCAACGGGATATAAACAGACAAATTAATCAAGGATTTCACATGAACAGCTGAACACAAACAGTGACAGGACAGGCACAGAGACAGGACTAGCAATGGCAAACTGCAAAACAAACAAAAGCACATGACACGAAATCAGCGTCTGTCATGCCAAGAAGAGCAATGCATGCTAAGAGGGGAAGTTTATTACGCTGAGTGTAAAGGATGAACCTAAATTTGTAAATACAGGAGCTGGGATGGGTGGCACGGTGGCACAGTGGGTAGCATAACAGCCTCATAGCTCTTATCACTTTATCAGTCAGTTGGAACACCATTAGTTAAAGCCAAGAGGTTTTTAAACCACAGTCTGGTTCTGTTACCATACAGTATAGTGTTGACATAACTGCATTGTATAACAGCCATTGAGCCATGTCAACTATTCATGAAACCCATATTCTATATTTCCTTTCATCAGATTCACATATACACTATCCACACAAACTGTCTCTTCTGTACTTATACACATACAGAACACAATGTTCACATAATCAGTAAGAGTGCCAGCTTCACGTACATGGCCTGGCCAACAAACAAAATCATGGTTTGGATTTGGAGTCTCTGGAGTTGCTTTAATCGGTCAGATTGGGACTCTTGTGAGTACCTGAATGTCCTGAATGAGCAGGTTAAACTGCTAATGGATTTTTTTTCTTTCCTGATAGCACGGCAATATTCCAGTACAACAACGCCAAGGTTCATTGTGTTTCATCAGGCATTTGTTTCATTCAATTATACATGAATTGGTCACCACAGTGTCTTGACCTTAACCCCAATCAAAGTCTCTGGGATGTCCTGGGGAAGAATTTACAAAGATGTGCGACTCTCCTGTCAAGAACAAAACCTCAGAAAGCAACTTTGGATGGAAATAAATGCTGGTGATGTTGTATACAGTTTCTAAAACAATGCCACAGAATACACCCACCATAATCAAAATTTAATGCGGTCCAACAAACCATGAGTATGTGCAATTATTTTTGGCCAATGATAATAACTAATGCCAAGAAGGTCAAACTCATATACAGTGTTTCACATCACTCATAATGGGCAAGCCACGATCCTAATTAGTAACGGAGTACATGATTAGCATTGCTGAAGCGAGCACTGCCGTTCCCCTAAGCTCCTGAATACAAAATCGGCCTTGCTGGAATTAACTGAAGACCTGTGAGGTTAAGTTGAATGTCGTGATTTATGTTAAGGTCTCAGGAGCATATTGGATACACACACAGTCAAGATGGCAGCAATGCAGTTGAAGCAGGCCACCTCTCCCATGCCCCTCTGTCTCCTGTCATCCGTTGCTCGGCTGTACTGGGATGACAGCGGCAGACGCTCCAGGCTGCACTTTACGAGCCAAATTAAAGCCTGCGAGTGCCGTTTAGGCACGGAAGGACCTAAGCTAATATAAATGTGCTTCCTGGGGGAATTTATCTTTTTTAAACCCATGCAATCAATGTGTCACTGGCAATGAGTGTAACGTTTTTGCCCTTGATGTAATTTTAGCATGGCCATAGGCATCAGTGACCACTAACATATACTAGCTGAAGTGGTGCTCGTACTGTAACTGTGTAACAGAGTGAGACAGAGTGACAGAATGAGATGCATGGGATAAAGTGTGAGAATGGTCCTTCAGTCAGGACAGAGTGATACGTGTTTAGAGTACTATGAAGGAATCAATGAGTGGTGCTGCAAGTAAGATGACTGAACCCCCCAAAAAAATCCCTATTCTCCCTAATTACAGTAAAATAAATTACAGTGAAATCACAATTACCTTGGAGAATAGGCAGAAATTATGTATAATGCATAAATGACAAAGCATTGCACAAATTCCGCACTCCAATAAAGTGAGAAACTATTTCTCTAACAAAAGACACTATTCAAAAGAACATTTTAAAACAGTACATTCTCTCAAAAGGCATGAAAAAAATAATCGACATGCCGTATTGTTGTGCTTGAAATCATCACGTTACATACAATTGGGAGGTAAAAAGAAAGGTTCAGGAGTGTGGTACAGTTTGGTCTAGAACATGATGATGAAGGAGGAGAAGAAAAACTCAAAGTAAGACTTTCAGTTTCAAATCTGCAGTGTAGTCAAGCCTTAAAACCAGCAATCGGGCTAGAAATATACTTGCTGTTAACTATGCGGTCACATACGCAAGATGGCTGCCTCATGTATCCTTCATCCGTTTGGTGTCAGTTGTGCACTTCTTCAGTAAATTAACGCTTCATGTATGGTGCAGCAGCACACAGACACACACAAGAAGAAAAGAAAAAAAAAAAACACAGCACGGGCAGTGCAGGCACTCAGCATCAGGTAGATCCAGGGACCTGTGGTTGTGGGTTCAATCCTTGTTCTGGTCTTCTCCGCGTTGGTTTTTTGCCTGGTGCTCCAGTTTCCTCCCACCTCCCGAAGAACACACATGGTACACTGTAAAAATTTGTAGTTCCTCGAAGAACCTTATAGGTTACTCCAAGAACCTAGGAGCTCCTCCAAGAACTCAAATGTTCCTCAATGCTGACAGAGGTGCCTGGAAGAATTTTATGGATTCCTCAGTATAACTGAGAAGGGTCCTCAAAGCAGCTTAAGAGGTTCCTCCACAGTTTCAAACTGAGGAACCTTTAAAAGTTCCTCAAGGATCTTCTCGTTTTAACAGTGTAGGTGAACTGGATATGCTAAATTGCCCTAGGTGTGAGTGTGTGGTATTAAGAGATGGATTGGTTTCTGATTGTTCTCTGGTCTGCCTTCAGGCTGAAGCCTCCAATAACACACGTACCACATAGGCAATTATGCACTTGATACAACCGGTTGTTTGCATGAACGCACAGCCAAACAGCAAGTACATCTCTAGCCTTAGACACCACATTCATAACAGCCATCATCTGGTGTCTTATACTGTGATGAGTCAAGACTGAAATCTAGATGTTTGTCCTTGAACACCACCTACCTGTCTGATAGAAGAAAGAAGCACCTGGTACTCACAGTTACATATGGTGATGCATCATTGATGTTATGCAAATTTGAAAATATAAAGGATCTGGAAAATGTTCAAAGGTCTCTAGACAGCAGACATTACAGGAAAAGGGCATCAGTGCTGTTGCACTTACCTTGAGGGGGGCCAATAATTTTGACAAAGATTTTTGTGTATGTGTTAAGAACCATTGTGCTATGTGTACTTTGTAGCATGATTGAATCATCCTTAATATTTTTCATATCTGCTTTTTTACCCAATTTTTATTATTTAATTTATTCGTTTAAACTTAGATAAAATGACTGTACACAAAATAATGTATGCTCTCTCTCTCTCTCTCTCTCTCTCACTCTCACACACACACACACACACACACACACACACACACACACACACCTTTAACCATCTACATGTCAGTAAATGCATAATGACTGCAGCAGAACCAGTCACAGCCAAAGCTTTTAGAAAGCAATGACATGTCTTTTTATCTGTCTATTAGATAGTAAAGGAATAAAGACAGGCTGGTTTTAGAGAACTGATAGGGTGTCTGACCTCATGCCTCGGGTGGAGCTGTTGTTGTAGTTCTGTAACAGCTGAGGCAGACCCAGCATGGCCTCGAACAGCAAGGCCAGTGAGCCCAGAGACTCCACAAACACCACCCAGTCCAGGAAGAGAAGCGTGAAGAAGGCACACAGCATCGTGAAGCCGAAGCAGAACAGCAAATAATCCTCAAAAGCACTCCATCTCCAAAAGTACCGCACGTCCAGGTCTGTGGAGGAAAGACAGAAAGACGGACACCATTATACACCAATGAGCCATTACATAAAAAACACAAAGTCCCTGAGAGGTAAAGTGAATAACATTGCTAATCACACTGCAATGTCAAGAGGTGGGATATATAAGCAGCAAGTAAACAGTCAGTTCTCAAATTTTTTGAGTTGGAAGCAGGAAAAATGGGCAAGTGTAAGGATCTGAATGACTTTACCAAGACCAAATTGTGATGTCTAGTCGCCTGGGTCAGAGCATCTCCAAAACAGCAGGTCTTGGGGGTGTGTCCCAGTATACAGTGCTTAGTACCTACCAAAAGTGGTCTAAGGAAGGAAACCTAGTAGACTGAAGACAGGATCACGGGCAATCAAGACGCACTGATGCGCTTGGGAAGTGAAGGCTAGCCTGTCTGGTCTGATCCCTGAGAACATCCACAAAATGATTGGTTGCTAATGTATTGGTACCAGATACCATAGCACACTTTCAGAAGTCTTGTGGCTTTTATGCCTCGATGATTCAAAGTTGTTTAGGTAGGCGTTGTTAATGTTATGGCTGATTGGTGTACATCCTTATATTTATAACAGGTAAAAAAAGCAAGAAATGACAATATACAATATACAGTATGTGTGAACCGAACAATATGAATGAACATGAAGTCTTTATGAAATGGATGATCATATTACAATATATTTTTCTGCAAAAAGTGACCAGATGTCTGATTATACTACAGTTAGTTCCGACCCTGAAATCTGATTGGCTGTTGCATGAGTGTTGCAGATGTTGCATGAGTGCCGTTATTACACTGGGACCGAAGCTCTGACTTCTAACTGTATCAATGACACCAGCGTTTATAAACCAAACACTGCAGCCAGTTAATAAAGTTAAATAAGGCAGAGCTTACTCCTAATATTTCCTCCTCCAGTGTGAAGCAGCCTACACCTTTACTGTCTATGTACTGAAGATTCACTTCAATTGCATGCGGCAACTCGGAAAACCCGGAGTGGACTTTCGGTGGTATGTGTTTTCTCCTATCCATCAAGTGCAATAGATTCTTTCGTGAAGCTACAGAACAAGAACTGGGTGAACTAATATTTTATGATAAATGTGGGTGGGTCCAAGCAAATAATTATGAAATGTGAAGGGGACACATGCACATCAGATTGAATGGTGGCAATGTATATAACGTCTGAAAAATGGGATTGGCAATCTGACTGGCCGAGAGACGCTCCATGAGTGCCGTTATTGCACGATAACGTTATTGCACTGGGACAGAAGCTCTCCAAATATCACTCCACCACATACACACGCAACCATAGCAACAACGCCACCCTTTACAAGCCGAACACCGCAGCCATAAACAAACCAACAACATCTGCCTAAATGTATTATATCGGGTTCATAAAACCGATTTTGTATTTTGTTCTTGTGTTTATTATCCGTATAATAATTATTGGGTAGTTAATGATGCTCCTCGACTGTTATAGTCTGATGTTTCAGCAGCGGGACATTCAGATATATAGATATATAGCCGTCTGATAGAATGGAATTATTTTACTTCGCGGAACAGATCATATTATTCCGTCCTCTTTATCCTAAAATCTATTAATAAATGCTGATAACAGAACTGTGGTAATACATAATACACTCGAGGTTCGTGCTATATCATAAGAGATACTGTTGTACTGATCTACAGTACTTAAAGGCACTTAAAATACGACTTTCAAAATGTTGGTACCACATCCATTTCAAAATACTTTCAACAACTAAGCTCACATTTAGTCAGCCATTCTCTTATCCACTTCGTCTGCTGTTTATCCCAGAAACCACCTTAAATCACTGAGCGCAAACAAGAATATCCATCACCAGTCCACACACACACACACACACACATTCACTCACACACTTACACCTAGGGCAATTTAGCACATCCAACACATGCATGTGCATGAAGCAGCCGTGGCCTTTTGGTTAGAAAACCGGTCATGTGACCAGAAGGTCCCGGGTTTGATTCCCACAACAGACAAGACACAACTGAAGTGCCCTTGAGCAACTGCTTCCCAGGCGCCGGGGTGCAAGTTTAAATGTGTTTACTACCCCCTAGTGTGCACTAGTGTGTGCTGGTGTCTCTAATTATACTATTTCCCTTCAAATGGAAAGATGAGTTTTATGAGCTAGCAAACATAGTTAATCTCATGCTAACACCCTGAGCCCTTTTACACTGCCACAAGGATTACGGTTGTCAGCTATAAATAGTAAGCATTTTGTTTTTCATTTAACATTGATATTTAGATAAATGCATTGATTTAATAAATTAGCTTTTTTTTTTATACAGGTGGGCTTAAATGGTACATTCCATCAGAATGCATACAAACGTTAAACAAACATTATATTTCTGAATGTATTACGTATTTTGACATATAAATCAACTCATTATTCAAATGAGAGATAAATCATGCCCTTTAACAAATTATGTCACTTACAGATTATGTCAATATCTAGGAATATACATAGGAAAAATAGCGAAACGTCGATTTTGGTGGGCTTAATGGGTACACATTCTTTTGTGTGTAGGCACAGTAAGCAAACAGTTCACTTTCACACTCATTTCACCCGGGGAAATCCACATGGACATAGTGAGTACACACCTAACCCCAGGCCAGAGCAAAGGCTGAACCCACAAGCCCTGATCCCTGGAACTGTGTAGCACACGCTACCTGCGGTGCCATTTCCATTGTTGTTTTGCCTCTCATTACTTACGTAATACTTTTTATTTAGTTATTTAATCTAGATTTAATATTGTGAAATGTCCACAAACACGTTACATCCTGTTACATCCAGTCAATCCATCACCAGTCACAAAACCAAGGATCTTGAAATGCTACTAAAGAAACCATACATTGCGACATCTTGCTCATAGAGCCGAACTTAACAGCTTTATTCTGAAGCTGTGGCACTGGAGACTTCTATAACTCTTCTTAGTAATTAATAAATATATGCATATAGTTGTTAAATAAAAAAATATATTTTTTGACCCAGTAAATTAACGGTGACAAAGAACCTTTGCAGAAAGATCATGCACACTGACCTTTACTGACCAATCTGATTTGAGAATTCAGCAGTATAGTGGTATAATAAAAATATAACGTAAAGTAATACTAGGAACTAGAAATGAAATGTGCCTCCCTTCTATTTCTATGACATATATCCTGACGTGCCAGAAAAACTGGTACAGACGAGTCTATGCAAAATACATAGGCTGGATGTGGCTCCAGGAATAGTATGGGGTTTGTTTAGCTAGCATTGTTTAGCTGGCATGGGAGCCCTGGTACAAACATCTCTGACAGGTAAATGTGTGCGCCTTCTTTATGTCCTGAATATATTCTGATGGGTTTGGTCCATGCCCTTTTGGACCTATCAAGTGTGTACCAGACTATCAAGTTGGGTGTATAGCAGTGTATTTAAGAACAAATGCATTTATATTATAATAACCCTCAATGCAATGGAGACTGTCCATGCAACACCAGGAATGCTGACTGCAATAAGGTCATATTAAAGGAGTGTCAAATAAAGTCACAGCACAGATATATGGTTTAAAATCATGACCTGATTCATGTGAGCCGAAAATTGTACAGCGTTATGGATGTCCAGTGATACATCACATATATACGCAAATAAAATGCAGCAGAGGAGAGATAAACTCTCCAACCCACACAGGTTCTCACGAGTCCATTACATGCTACTTATCACAGTCATGTAGGACATCCTGACATGATCAATGACTACCTGCTCCACTCGTTCAGCGGGCCGAGTCAGAATGCGCTGACAGTGCTAGGGAAGAATGGATTGTTAAATAAGAGCACATCCATTTCAGCCCGTACTGGAGACTGACGTTCTGTGAAGACTGTTCGAGATCATGTATTCTTCACTGTCTATAGTGTGTGAGATCCTGAGCAAGCGAGCCCGAGCCTCCTCTTTGTGACCTTGAAGCGAGCGTGAAGACATGGTAGAGAAAAAGATCACACATTACAGGACCACACACACAGAGTTTGAGTATGAAAGTGACTCTGAGCTTCCCGGTTCGATGTGCGGTGACTGATGCCGCTTGTAATAGAATTTGAATGGGAATTGAATGGGAATTTTGGCAGTGTTGCACAGTTTTGGATATTCCCCTGTGCATAAAACTGCACTGATCTGCACAAATATACCAACTCAGCAAGGCAATGGCAAATGAAAGCTCCAGTTCACTTTAAATCAAAACATTAAACTAGCTGACGACAGCAACCGCTTTGATAAGAGACCGGAGGCACTTACCTTTTTGCTCTCCTTCCTCCACTTAGAGAGAAAAAAGATGTGGAAAATACATCAGTATCAGCCATTTTCTGACATGAAAATCTTTAAATATGTCTTTCTAGCATGTTTATAGATGGAGATAAGGTCATAAAGAGGCTTTGGAAGAGTAGGAGACACGGTTTTTCTAAAGAGCCATGGCGATATTTAGCTGGTCCTCACAAAGATATCTAAAAAAGAATCTTACAAATACTAAAAGAGTCTAAATCTTTTTCTTCTGGTCACTGAGGTTAAGGGTAGGCTTAGGTTTACGTGTCTGCAAAGTCTTAATTAACTTTGCTAATAACCATGTTAATGAAAGTTGCTCACAAAAAAGTAGTGTAATAAAAGAGAATTATAAACACTACACATAGGTACTGTCAGTAACCAATTCACCAACTGGCATGTTTTCAGAAAAAGAACCCCTAAGAACCACATGGACACAATTAGAACCGTGAAGCTTCGAAACACACACGCACACACAAACACACACACACATACATATATAGCAAGACACATGGCCACCTTCCCATTGGAAAAACTCGCCCTTATTCCAATATAGCGGTGCGAGCAAATGGCCAAATATGATCAACGCAGGACAAAGTAGGACCATGTCCCTAAACATGAGGTGCTGTAACTTCCTGGTCAGAGTCATAGTTCTTTTAAGTCCCGTTAATAGTAGTGTTTATATAGTGAAAGTGAACCACTCGTACACCTCAAAATGCAACAGAATTATGGACAGTTCTGCAGGAAGTTTTATGGACAATTCTGCAGGAAGTATGGTGTTCATTGCCAAAAGAATGTTTCCACAAGCCAGAATATTTTCACAGTCCTGCAGTACTATTTTCCAATGGTGGATCTACCAAGTATTAGACTGCTGTACCAGTTCTTCTGTGAAAGTGAACTTGCCTACTGTGTTTGGACACAGGGGAACGTTGGTGGTTGGTATAGTACAGTGGTAACATCATTGGACTCCCATGTGAGAGGTTTGATTCCCGGTCTGGGCAGCCAGTCTGTGCTACACCAATAAGAGTCCTTGGGCAAGACTCCTAACACTACATTGGCCTACCGGTAAAACCAATATCCTTGTAAGTCGCTCTGGATAAGAGCGTCTGCCAAATGCCTTAAATGTAAATGTAAACGTTACCTATGAGTTTAACCAATCTGTGCAGTGAAACACACACTAGAGAACACTAAGGGGCAGTAAACACACTTGCGCGGATCAGTGAGCTGCCCCAAGCCACGTCGCCTGGGAAGCATTTGGAAGAATTAGGTGCCTTGCTTAAGGGTACCTCAGTTGCGTCTTGTCCATTTCAGAGATCAAACCCAGGACCTTTTGGTTATATGTGTGGTTCCACAAGCCCACTTCAAGGCACTTCGGTGTATTAAATGAACAGGAACGCCAAAAAATGCAATATCTAGACTACCACAGACTTATCTTGATATTAATATGCAGACTATGTCGCCATTTGATGTCATTTTGAAGGGAGTTTCATTAAGTTTGATGTTCCATTACAATTCCATATTGCTATGCATAATAAATAACAGCAGTATACCCAGGACACATGATCTTGTTTGCTATAAAAATAATGTCTCTTACTTTGAAGCCTGTCCATTATTGTATAGCATCATTTAGAAACATCTGGTCACAGTTAAAGTTACGGCAAAACAGAGACACACCAGAAAATGATTTTATAGCCGTTTGGAAATGACAGAGTCAGAATGTGTGCGACCTTCAGGAACAGTGGGTTTTATATAGGTTTTGCATGATGGCATTTTAAGCATTTAGCACTGTGAACAGGATGTTAAAATCAAGGCGACTATAAAAAAAAATGTCTAAAAGGAGACATGTATTACAGATCCAGAATTAAAATAGCACATTTTATTCCCCGGGTCACTCTAAGACAGGGCAGGCTGACCAATTAATCATAAGCTACCATGGACAGCTACATCTTTCCGGTCAGTGGGTGATACTTTACCGGTCTCTTTAATTTTCTCTTCACACAGTTTAAGCAAATATTACTTTAATTTCTTTTATCTTTTGCTCTCTGGTCATCTTTGCCCTTCCTCCTAATGCCCTTTTCTAACAGTGCCCCCAATTTCCTTAGAGCCTGAAGGCTTTTTGGAGGCACTCCAGTCTGACTCGCAAGCTCTGAGCTCTGCTGTGTATAAGACGCACTTCAAACACGCACAAAGAGCATGAAGGTGACCCAAGCCCTCTACTCTGAGCCATCTAAAGATCAAATTACTGACAGAACTCCCACCTCAAAGCTATGTGCGTAACATCTCTCCAGCTTGAAAAGTCCCCATATCTCAACATAACAGCCTTTTTTTCAATCATCATCAGCAGAGCTGTCAGAGCCAATAGCTCTGTCATTCATCTACTAGCACTGAGAGCTCACAGAAGGCTGGGTTTACTGTTCACGCACACGCCTGTAGGGCATGTCAGTCTCAGCTGGAAAAACAGGGCAGACAGACCTTTCAGTGTGATGAGCACAAGAAAAAACACCAAAGTTCCTGACCCTTATTCACAAACCTACCCCAAACTCTGATGGTGCCATGTCCATCGTCTGAAGTCTAAGGACTCTTCTGGTGGATGTCTGAGGTATTAAACTTCTCATGGCTGTATTTAATATACTCCCTAACACAGCTGGTCTAAAAATTTGGAAAACAAGCGCTGGATCCAATATGGACTAGGATCACGACCCAGATTTTTTTAAACACATAGGTAACTTGAAAATATTTAAGTATGAATTTGCTTCAAAGGAAGTAAAAGGGCCAAATATGTTTCAGCATGACATCATCCCTTTTCATAAACAGAGCTCCTTCAAGATGATTTATCAAGAGCAGTGGAAGAACTTGAGTCGTCTGCACAGAGCCCTGACCTCAGCCCTGCTGAACACTTTTGAGATGATCTGAAACAAGGACTTCACACTCAACACCAATGCCTGCCTCACTATTGCCCTTGTGGCTGAATGAAGGGTGGAATTTTTTATAATAGCATCGGCAGAGGTGGGCAGTAACACACTAGATTTACTCGTTTACATGAGTAACTTTTTTAATAAATTGTACATATAAAAGTAGTTTTAATGCAGCATAGGTTTCACTTTTACTTGAGTATATTTGGGAAGAAGAAGAACTTTTACTCCGTTACACTGAGCTACATTCTGCTCACTACTTATATTTATTGATCCGTCCAATGCACAATCCAATCTCTTTGTTTTGTTTGGTTATGAGTGGATTTGTTAGGTCAAAAGTAAACAGTCAGTTAACAAAGCTGATGTGTTGAAAGCAGAAAAGGTGAGCAAGTGTAAGAATCTGAGTGACTTTGACAAGGCTCATATTGGAATGGTTGAGTGACTGGGTTAGAGCATCTCCAAAACAGCAGGTCTTGTAGGGTTCTGGTATACAGTGGTTTGTAGAACTCTAAGGAAAGACAAGTGGTGAACTGGTGACAGGGCTCACTGGGGGTGGATGGGGTGCAAAGGTTAGCCTGACTTGTCTGATCCCACAGAAGATCCACAAAAAAAACCTTGGTGCAAGATATCTTCAGAGGTCTTGTGGAGTCAGAGCTGTTCAGGTGGCTGTTTTGGTAGGTGGTTTCAATGATATGGCTATAAGATCTGCCAACTTATCTCCTCCTGGCATCTTTTTCCCCCCTAAAACTGGCTATCAAGCTAAACTACACATAATGTCTGCAACCTTTTGAAAGGTTACTAGATTATGAATTAATAATATAGGAACAAAATCATTTTTTCCAGTTGCAGATGATTTATTTCAGGTGTCACAGGCACAGTGGAAAATTCCAGGAATCTTGCCAGCAAGTGCTTGTTCCTTTTTATGTCCACATCCCTAATTCAGCATGCTGTGTTGTCCGTTATCAGCACGGGCTGGGTCACACTCACGTAACTACGTTTTTTTTTTTGTTTTTTTTTTTCTAAAATAGCATCCAATCTCTACATCCATATGTGTTAACATTATTATTACCTTTTACAGCCCAACATTTCTGGATTGGGGCATTATGATATAATAAGGAGGGCACACACCAGGCCAGTGGCAGAGCCTGTACTAAATAATGCATTAAGCCGCAGGTCCAGAAATAGTGCTGCCCATTCAGGATATGTAACTATGTTTAGTCCAGGCTTACATATATGCATAAAAATGCAAAAAGCTCCAGGCATACATATGTCCAATCATGAGTCACTACAAGCCACATTTTAAGCTTTATATAGCTATAAAATGTGAATTCAAGACGTTTTCATTTAAATTTGGACTCCCATCCAAGAAAAAAGGATTTCCGGAAAGTATTCACACGAATTAGAACGTTTATATATTACACGCAGAGTAGCCTTAACACTTTTCAGCCAAGAGTCATATCACGCACACAACCAAATCTGATCCAACATATATGAAGCTCTTGTACTTTACAGAGATGATCCTGTTGAGCCACAATATCTTGTAAACTGACAAGACATTCAATCTTGTTTGCGACAGACATACAGTAATAAAAGGGGGAATGGGATGAGAGGGGGACATGACGGAGAAATCCTCAACATGCTCATCATTCGATATTTATTGTTAAGGTTTCACAATTGTATTGACACAGTATGAAACCTGAGACCAAACTTAATCAGAAACTAATAAAACCCACAACCATCTGGGAATCATGGGGCGTATTTTTATTTATTTAGTACCAAACACCACTGTGACTTGAAACTCAAAATGGCAATCGGTGTCATATACGCTCACATCCCTCACACTCACACACACCGTTACTTAAAAATGAAGGTCAGGGCTCCAATATGCTTTTGGGCTGTAGTTACTATAACATACAGACACTACATACTTAGAGATAATGATAAAGTATGATGGAGTTTGCAGCCAGCAATACACAAGGAATACCACCCAAGACAGGGTGCCAATCCATCACAGGGTACCATACACACCCTCATTTCCTCATCCCTAGGACAATTCAGCACATCCATTGTATTAAAGAACCTCAGAGGAGACATCATCTTAACTGGGGACATGTTGAAACTAAATCGTTCACTGTATTAGTGCTCACACATTACATTTAACAGCAAGGAAAAAAGGATTATTTTCTTTTTCAGTCCACATTTTCTATCCCTGATTTTTTTCTTTCTGGTTTAAAAGCAAGCAAGTGCTTGTGTTGAAAGTTTCAGTAGTGGTTATTAAAGTTTCAGTGGTAGTCCAGGTGCTGTTGAAAACCACAGCCTCAGACGCTTCTGGCAAACTCTGGCATCCTCAGAGGCATAAAGTATACTCTGGTGATGAGCAGGATATGGATTCAAAACCAAGAAAAGGACGAGTGCGAATACGCATACATTTCATCATGTAAATATTAATATAACCTTTAGACTTTAAATTTAAATTTGACCCAGCATTCTCATACTGAACATCTTGTCATAACAATAATATAGCATAATAATTCAACCCAGAGGACAACCCAGAGTCTGAAGGTTTCATCCTTGTCTCGTCTTGTGGAGTTTTTCTTGCCGCTGTCGTCTCTGGCTGGCTCATTAGGAATCTCGATCTACACAAGGATTTCTGCAAAGCTGCGTTGTGGCAATGTCTACTGACAGTAAACAGTGTGATGAAAAAATACTCAAGATTGTTAAATTATTGACATAAGGTAATTACCAGTAACACAAGAAGGCGGATGACACTGGGAGATCTCCTGTTTTGGGGAACTGGCTAAAACTCATAAATATGTATAATCTTAGATATCTCTCAGGCTCGGTGCACTCTGAATACATATGCAATAGTGCCGGTTCCTTTTTTCATTGGCATGACCTCTGCTGCTGCACCTCGGTGAATATATTCAGGAAAAGGATGAGTGTTATTTTGCGTATCGTACCATTTCATTATTCATACTCTAGACACACTTTTTTTTTTTTTTTTTGCCACGGGTCACAATAAAGTTCACATTTGATTCTATTAAATAACTGAAATGATAGGAGGCATAAGAGAGATGTTATGCATAAAAATTAGTAAATAGCCTTCAAAATGAAAATATGTACTTAATAAGTGTGGACAGGTTTACACATTAACAGCATTTGAGAGAACAGGAGCGTGCGGATGATGCGGATTCTCGCAGGACAGCCTGCTTCGAGTCTCCGCATGAAACCCGGCGAGCTCTGACAGCATGTCACTGATGCAATGTTACAGCAACACATAGTTGTGGAGCATTTTCTACATGCTGCTGATCTCTGGCCTGAAGGTTCACCCTCGGCTGAGCAGCAAGCTGTTTAGGAAACGGGTCAATAAACCACAAATCCGAATAATCACTCACAATTAAGCCCCAATCAGCTTGATTAAACAGAGCCGGGGGTTTGTTAATTAAGTAATCCTCCTACTGAGGGACATACTGAACAACTGTTAGTCAGGATAGATACCATATAATTAGTAGATTATTAATATGAGACAAAGGCAAAACAAGTCAGTATGAACTAGAGTACTACGATGCGTGAAATCAACAATGTAATGCTAAATATAGTAAATAAATCCAACTCAGAATGCCAAATTTCCTGTGCAGTCCTAACTTTTTTAATATTGCTAGAAAATATAAATGCAATCATATGCACAGAAATACAGGAACATCTCACTGGTAGAGACGGGAAAAAACTAGTACTGATTGGTGGTGGCTCCATAATGATATAGGGTTTGTTTAACTGGCACTCCCTGGGGCCCCTGGTACATCTACAAACATCTCTGACAGGTCAACACTATGCATGCCTCCTATATATAGTTTGGAGTTTTGTCATTCCCAGTCCGCAGATCCCAAAACCCTACACCTTGGAATACAATAAAATTGTGGACCGTTCTGTCGAAGCATGGTGTTCATTGCCTCCAGTCCAGGTCCCCCACCAAGTATTAGACTGGTGTACCAGTTTTTCCTAGTACTTCATTGTAGTAGAATGTTAAAGGTGTGGTAATTATTAGTGCTAAACACAACACAACAAAAGCAGACTGATCACAACTATGTCCCACCTCAGAGTGTTCATGCAACTGATGAAAAGTGGACAAAATAGATGCTCACAATAAGCCAGCTTACATAAGCTGCTGGATGTTTAAATGAAATTTTCCTATTCAAATCACTCGTGCATGTGAGAAGAAATGGTTGTAGGGGTAATTAGGGGTGCTGCAGAACCAAGACTATGAACTTCTGGTCTATTACCTGCCTTATACTCTCCATGCTCTGTATTTTGTGTTATTATCATTATTATTCATCCTTACTCTACCTCATACCTTGTGAATTTTTTTTTATGGCATTTGGCAGACACTCTTATCCAGAGCGACTTACTAGCTTTCTAGTATTAAAGGTAGGCCAATGTAGTGTTAGCAGTCCTGCCCTAGGACCTTTATTGGTGTAGCACAGACCCGGAATCGAACCCAGGTCTCTCCCATGGGAGCCAATGATGTTACCACTGTACCACACCAACCACCAAATCTTGCATACAGTCGTCTTCTTTGGATATACAGTATATAAGAACTAGTTTAGTGTAAGCTCTACTAGTAATTGTGCTTACTGTTAGTGCCCTGCGTCTCATTCAGAGAAGCCTCATGCTGCATATAGATCAAGCGCTTCTTCATCATCGTCCTCTTATCACTGATCCTCTGTCGCAGGGATTCGTCTAAATGTTAGTGATATTACTTTCACACTTACTGTCAGCTTAAGTATTCAAGTCCAGGACATGGAACATCAGCACAAAAACTGATCAAAGGCTTCACAAGTGGAGTAGGAGCAGTAGTCCGATTTTTCCTATCTGTGATGTAGAAAAAATGTTTTATGCTATGTTTATAGAAGCATCATGTAATTATACACTAAAGTACCAGAAAAATTGCACTGGTGCACCAGTCTAATACTTGGTAGACTTGTGGAAATATTTTGTATTTCATGCAGAAAGGTCCACAATTCTGTTGGAGTTGTAGGATTTTTCTCTTACAAAGCATGTTGCATGGCATCCAAAGATGTGTTCGATAACGTTGAGATCTGGTGACTCAGATGAGTCTCCAGTGAGTCTAAATGTGAATGGCAATGTGTTGTCCTGTATGAAGAGGCCAAACTCATCAGAATAGATGCAGAACATGAACCGATGTAACTCTGCAGAAAGGAGGCACTTACAGTGTTCACCTGTCAGGAGACGTTAGTAGACGTACCAGGGGTCCCATAGGACACCAGTTAAACAAACCCTACACTATTATGTATTTTGCATAGGCTCGTCTTTACCTGTTTTTCTGGCATGTCAGTGTTGTTCCTAAAAACTATGTATTTTCCCCTTTATAAACAAAGGGTTAAAGCACACCTCATCAGCTCAGAAGGCTTTCTTATCCAGGTTAAAATTGTGTGTGAATATGCAAGAGAGAGAGAGAGAGAGAGAGAGAGAGAGAGAGAGAGAGAGAGAGAGAGAGAAAAAAAAAAAAAAAAAAAAAAAAA
>JAOVVF010000036.1:26515703-26543884 GCA_028565595.1 Duopalatinus emarginatus | reverse complement strand
TGTGAGTGAATAAACTCCCTTACCATTTTCTCTTGTCCCAGCAGTTTTTAACAAGTACTTTTAGCATAACGTGTTCATCATTTTAATTGTCACATTTCACTTTAAAGCCTTATTCATTTACATAGATTAAAAAATGTGATTAATCGCGATTAACTCTATGAAATTCTGAGATTAATTGCAATTAAAAATTTTAATCGTTTGACAGCCCTAGTTTTAAGGTTATTAGGTTCAAGTTGTATGATTTATGCAGCGATATACAAAATCCTAAAGGGTTCACAACAAAGCACCACTGTATACTGAATTAGCAGAAAAACTAGTACACCAGTCTAATATATGGAAGGTCCCCCACTGGGCATGGACTCTATGGGCTTGTGGAAATATTGTGTAGGCAATGAACATCATTCTTCATGCAGAACGTTCTACAATTCTGTTGTATTCTTTGGTGTGGGAGATCTGGTGACTTAGACAGGAATGGCAAAATCACAACTCGGATGAATGTTACTCTAACCATAAATTGGTGTCTCTAGATGTGTGTGGTGGTGCATTGTCCTGTTGAAGTGGTCAAACTCATCAGAAGGTACACATAGCGTTCACCTGTCAGAGACGTTTGTAGATGTCCTGTGGAATGCCAGCTGAAACTGAAACGAAATGCACTAATTATTTGTAAAGAACTTGCATCTCTGTACAGTCTTGCCTGAAGTTCATGGTTACCTACTTTAATCCCTAAACACATTGATAGCATAAGGTCAAAGGTCAGTCTGTACATGGTAGTAACTGAAAGAGAGTCATTTCTCATTGCTGCTGCTGCTCCTGTATCCGGCTCCACAGTCTGCAGAACACTGCTTTCTCTCATTACCGCTTCTCTAAGACTCATGGATGGTTTTTCACCCAGAAAACAACACACCACACCCCCTTCACCCAGCAGTTCTTCTGTCAGAACTGCTTTATTGAACAAACCACTATTGGACAGTTGTTCTCTGGACCACAGCACTGGCCTTTCAACTCCCACAAAATGAAATACTATACGTCCAATCTGCTCGTTGGCCTTTGATGGATATTGTAACCTTACTTTTAATGGGTCCAGAGAGAGAGTGAGGGAGATAGAACACAAGACTGAAAGATAAGACAAAAGAGAGAGAGAATCAGAGGGAGAGAGAGAGAGATGGGATTCAGTCAGAAGTTCAGTCCTGCTTCTGCAGTAGTAAGACGCAGCTGGCATTCTGATGCCGTTTCCTGCTTGCAGTAAGACAAGCGTCGTCCTTCTGCACTCCTCAGCTCTGTGGAAAAGTGAAGAGTGCTGATGCAGGCTAAATCAGTCATGCAAATCACACTCTCACTAACTCAGATGCCAATATTACTCTCATACTCGAAGGTGTAAAATATCTCATCCCGCAAATACCCTCAGTGTCTGGAACAGCTCGAGCCCATTCTACGTGATAAGCATCGACTTCAGCTTTCAGCCTTAGAATCACACGCTGCTGGGGTTTAGCTGAGTGAAGTCCATAATATGGTATGTCAATGAGATGTTATTGCCTAAGGACACAGAACCCTGGAGGATCGCTCATCAATTATCCTTCAGCGCTGCACCACACCGCCGCACATCAACAATCCATCAGTACAATCAGAGGACAGGACAGGACTGAAGGTTAAAGCAGCTACTTTTTCTCACATCAGCTCTCAAGCATATCTGGATCTTAAAAGGTTCAGCACACACACGCGCACACACACACACACACACACACACACACACACAGACTTGTCTTGCCATTCTTGTGAGGACCTTCCACTGACATACGTAATAATGCATCTAATTAACACTATGCCTATGGTGATTGATAACCAATACTAACTCTAGGCATCCCTCAGAAATAACACTGATGGTTCATGCGCTAGGCAGTGTGTCATAAGCTTTACACTGTTTCTTAGGTTTATATAGTATTTATGAACTGTATCTTTTATCCTACTGCTCTGTTCTTTCTCATTAGCATAACATCAAGCTCACATCAGCTTTGGTGATTTTTATAGAAACAAAAGGATAGTACAAACCAGTACACACACATTACACTTCCACACAGTAACATCAGACTGCAGCATACTGGATTATGGATGAACCTAAACATAATCTTAATCTCAGGAAAGAAAACGCAACTTTTCATTCGTTAATTCCATAATTTATCATTTGGTGGGACCAGTTAGAGGTTACAAGGTGATCCCACAATTAGATATTTCTATCTTTGTGGGGATTTTACGGCACACACAAAAATATAAAATATAGATCACACACACAGAGTTTTACACACACACAGACACACACACACACACACACAGCTAAAAAAAAAGGAACACTATACATGCATGTGTATAAATCAAGAGGTACAGAAAAGACAAGGCATATAGAGGCTGAGAAGGATGGGAGTGGGTAGTATTTTATATTCTCTAAATAATTAATAACCTGCTCATCTTTCCTCTCTCTTTAGGACAGAATGACATTGAAACACACTGTCCATGTGTACAGCATACATGCTAACGTACACATAATAAAAGTGAACAGAAAACTGAAGTGGCGATAAAACACTTGCATATCCCCTACAGACACATGTGCACATGAAAAAAGATTACGATAATGTTAAATTATTATAAACTCAAAGTTAAATGTATAGTACAAACTACTATAATAACACCCCAGTAGAGATGTACACTATATGGCCAAATGTATTGGGACACCAGACCATCATACCCAGATTCCATTTTACTGCTATAGTAACCTCCACTCTTCAGCGTCCCACTTGATCTTAAAAGGGCTCTGTGAAGGTCACTTGAGTTCTTCGGATCAACCTTGAAAAAGAGTGCATGAATCTTGGTGCGCAGTGGTGTTGCCATACTAAAATGCTTATTTCCAGGGGAAATAGCACGGCATAAAAAGACATTCTAGACAATTGTGTGCTTCCATCTTTGTAGCAACCACATATGGACATGATGGTCAGGTTTCCACAAACGGTTAGCCATGTGGTGTAACTGAATACAAATACATTATCTGGAATGAATGTAGAGAATATCTTACAAACAGAGACACCATTACAAACACTGGTGCACTACGTGTTTTTTTTTTTGTTTTTTTTTAGAAAGCTTACAGTTTAAAATGCATTTGATTGAAACTACAAAAAAAAAAAAACTAACAACCTATGTGCAGATTTTACTTTCATGTGGGTAAGCAGTCAAATATGAAGCTTGCATGAAAAGGAATCAACATGAAAGTGAGTCTCCTTATTTGAATGCATGAACCCTTATTATTGAACTGTTATTTGAAATCAGATACTAGCTGAGGATTTTTTACAACCAGAATTCACAGATCAAGCGGACAGTGTTTTCCAGTGTTTCCTGGGGTATTATAGTAGGATTCATATTTAATTCAGATACAGAGGGGCGTTTCAAGCACTAAACAAATTCAGATGTAGTGTTAATGCATTATACTCCTACACCAAAGTCATTAGTATTATTACTAATGAATACAGGGTAATTGCTCAGTGACACTTAATTAACTAAAGGTTTGGCAGTTCATTATGAAATAAACAATTATCACAGAGTTATACATCATGTAGATATTCATAAATACACTACACTAATGTACACATGTGGGTGAAAATACATCAAGATTTAAGGGCCTCAGTGTCATCGGTGCAGAGAGGAGGTGGGTTGAACTGGCAGGTAAAGCGGGGTGATATTCACCTGTGTGATTTGCACCTGTGTGGGATCTTGCCGAGGTTACTTATATGTTATTTGTATTTCAGAGAGAGCGGCGTGAACCTGACAGAGCGAGAGCCGAGCTGAACTCTGCGGCTGTGTTGAAAACGCTGAAAAGTGCACTCAGAAAAATGAAAAATAAAAGAAACAGGAAGCTTCCCACTTTTCACCCACACAAACCAGGGTTCTACAATGTAGTTTTATACTGTATCTTATACAAATAATACATTATATATACATATAGAGGTACATTAAGTAACAGCACCACTTCAGCTAGTAAGAGTAAAGTTAGCGTTAAGGTTAATGATATGCGACACTATATGTATAACGCTAATGGTTCCTGGTCTTAGCAGTGAGTCATAACACTATTTCTTTGGTTTATATAGTATTAACAAACCATATCTTCTAACCTACTGCTCTGCTTTTTCTGATTAGCATAACATCAACCTCACATCAGCTTTGCTTGCAAACATCCTAGGGGGAAAAATACAGAGAAACTAATTATACTACAAACCAGTACAAACACATTACACTCACAGTAACATCAGTCTGTTATTTTTTATTTTTTTTTTGCAATGTGTTGGATACGATTGTGTCACGCTGCTACGTCTGCATTTGCACCCTGATTAGTGAGTCAGGCATGTGAAACCTGCTATATTTTTAATGAACTGCTGAACATAAAGCGCTGCCTTTGAAATTCGCCTGAGTCTTTGGTGCTAAAGTGAATATCTAGATGTGTAGATATGGGGGTGGGTGTCTGATTTAAAATGCACCACAAAGGCATGATATATATATATATATATATATATATATACATGCATACATACATACATACATATATATATATACATATATATATATATATATATACATATATATACATATATACTTGGCAGTTTTGCTGGAATGCTTTGGGTTGTTGTCTTGTTGCATAATCCATTTCCGTCTCAGCTTTAACTCCCTGACTGATAGCAGGAAATTCTGGTCAAGAATTTGTTGATAGTCCTGGGAATTGATGGTTCCCTGGATAATATGGAGTCGTCCAGGTCTGGAGGCAGAAAAGCAGGCCCAGACTTTCATATTTCCACCACCATGCTTCACTGTGAGAGGAGGTTCTTCTCTTTATATGCAATGTTGACTTTTCCCCAAACAAGGCGTCTGTGATTGTGGCCAAATAATAACATTTTCGACTTATCCGTCCAGAGAATGGACTTCCAGAAAGCCTCTGATTTGTCCAAGTGCTCTCTGGCAAAGTTTAAACAGGCAACTTTGTTCTTTCTTGAGAGCAGAGGCTTCCTTCTAGCAACTCTCCCATGAATGCCATGTCTATTGATATTTCGCCTGATTGTAGACGCATGTACATTTATCCCAGATGCTGACAGAGAGGTCTGCAACTCTCTGGAGGTGATGCGTGGATTGGCCTTTACCTGCATTATTATTTTTCTGGTGCTTCTTGGTGTCCACTTTTGGGCAGAGTTGCGGTGATGCTGAGTGGCCTCCATTTGTAAATGATTTGTCTTACAGTGGATTGATGAAGCTGGACTCTTTTGGTGATGGTCGTGTAGCTTTCCCCAGACTGATGGGCTGTCACTTCTTCCTGATGTCCTCAGATGTCTCCTTTTCTCTCGGCATTGTTGAGCTGTTCTTTTTTGCCTTGACACAACAGTGGTTTGGTTGGTTTCCTCTGACTTTTAACCAGTGCAGCTCAAAACTTCTCCCAGGGATGTTTCATTTGATTGGTCTGCTTAATTGATTAATTGAGCACTCACGTGTTTCACCCGAGTCTTGTACCTAACTAAGTTTACCAGTGCAGCTATGGTTCATTTACTTTTGCAAATGCTCTGATTTCATGTTTCATGCAGTCTGCTTGCAACTCTCAAATTTCCCTTGAAACAAGAAAATGGAATCGATGAACCTAAACCTGACATTTCAACTTTAACTTTCAACTTTTGCAGCACTGCATGTATGTATGTATGTATATATATATATATATGTATATATAAAACTCCACCTTATTGCCCCCACTACCACTTCAGCTGTGGGCTCTGCAAGCCCCCCGCACCATAATTATTGTAAATTGTCTTGCGTTATTGCACATTTATGCTGTTTTGTGTAGGTTTGCTGCATTGTGTAGCACATTGGACCAGGAAGACTTACTTACTTTGACTTAGTGTGTACTGTAAAGTATTGTACATGTTTGCAATGACTATATATTCACTAATGCAGTTTACACAGTCACAAATATAATATACACATACACACACTATAAACAATCTTTTCCCAAATAACTTAGTATTGCTTTTTGTATTAGGCTACAATTCTTTTATGAGGAGACATTTTTAAGTATTTAGCATAAACATCACAAGTTTCATTTTCTGGTCTTATTCACTCAAGCAGGTCAGGTAAATGCTCTTCCTACAACCATAAACAGATACACACTATGACATGTCGCTCTTTAACAAAAAAAAAAAAAAACATCAGTGGTATAAAAGCAACAAAAGACAGACAGGGTGTTACTGGAAAATAATCCAATCAGGGTTGTAACCGCAGCTCTGCTTTCCATCGCACTACCCTCATGTTGATTATTTTCCTATAACATCATGCCAAAGTGTTTTATTGCCTACTCATCAGATATAATGCCTTTTCATGGCCACACATAGGGTGTCTGTTTTCTCTGCTAGGACATGCTGCAGTGCTGTGAGATAGACAACACTGCCACTCCTAGGCCATCACGCTAAACTAACTCGGAATGATCTCATTTCCCTATGGAGTGAATTTTCTGTAAATCGTACATGACGTAATTCACAAACATGATCATAAATCTGTGTCTTATGCCACAATTTTGCATGAACGCTTTTGTATGCAATGTTTTTATTTTGTTCCTTACATCTGGAATTGAGAGCTGAATGATCCTGTAGCAGGATGTACTTATTAATAGAGACATAAAAAAGATATTGTAAGTCGCTCTGCATAGAAGCGTTTGCCAAATGCCTTAACTGTTAATGTAAATGTGAACAAGAAATCTGTGAATGACATTTAGAAGCTGTTATTATGTCCATCTCGATCTGCAATCCTAGAGTTCAAAGATGTCAGAGGGGCCCATAAATGAGCCCTATTAATTAATATTATTATTAATTGTATTATTTTAAATATCAGCCTGGATTGTTTGACTTAAAATCAGCTCAATAACAAAAAAATTATTTGTTTATTAACTATTATCTTCATATAGGTGGGTTGTGAAGCCTTCATGCCCCGGGCCCCAACAAGTCTGTCAACGGGCCTAATTATGTCTGACGTACCCATTACTTTTGACAGGCATATTACTAAGTGCTAATTGAAACAGTTGAAAAACTGACACTCACTTACAATGAACCTAACGAAAGTGACCAGTAGAGGGCTTTCGTACATTCTTGTTAAGTGAGTCTGAGCTTCTTAAGAGGGCAGTCTGACATTTAAAGGGTGTCATAACACTACCACCGACATCTGCCAATGCTTGAGTGGGATCTTGTGGGATCATAAGAAATCCTAATGGCTCTAACTTAACTCTAACTTATTTGAGTGAAATTTGAAATACACCTCAGTCTTTGGTGCTGAAATAAATAGCTGGGCATATTCTGTGGTTGGGTGCCTGATATAAAAATGTATGTAATAGAATCATGAGGCATATTTCCTGTATACATTAATACTATAAACCCACTGACAGGTGAAGTGAATAACACAGATTATCTCCTTCAAATGTCTCCTCCCAAGGGGTGGGATATATTAGGCAGCAAGTGAATAATCAGTTTCTCAAAGCTGTTGTGATGGAAGTACAAAAAAAATAGGCTAGCATAAAGATGCGAGTGACTTTCACAAGAGCCGAATTGTGAAGGCAGACGCTCTTATATCATTTATACAAGTGGGCAGATGGGGGTAAAAGGAGTTGCTCATTTGGCCATCCTGGGATTTGAGCTCACAACCTTGCAACGACGAGATTGATGCCTTAACCACAGAGCAATGTAAGATGTCTGTGGTATCTCCCCGGCATGCTGTGTTTGCAGGTTTATGTTGTCAGTGAGTGTGTGATTGAGCAGGTGGTTGCTTGTGAAATGCTGTCTCGTATGTTCCGTGTCCTAAGAGAAACAGCCTGATGTCTTAGGCCTTCATATGTCTGTCTGTACATCTGTCTTTGTCTGTAAGCAGACACCGTGACTGCCTGATAAGAACTCTGTGAGAGTCCTTCACGGCTGGCCTGCATTTCTCTGCTCCACTGGACGTAAAATCTTATGCAGATGATTGGAAGTCACTGTACAGCCATGAACGATGTAAGTGAAGGGGATTAGACATCAATAAGGACACACTACGCTTGGATATAAGGTATAAAAATGGGTAACAAGCTGGGCAGCACTTACACAGGTGGAAATAAGACATACTGTCCTTGTGCCTGGCAGCGGTGCTTTGCCGGAATATAGTCCAAAATATGGTCCCAATTATTTATTACTTTTGAGAATGACTGGCTAATTGACCACACTACATTACCGCGCATAGGCTAAGCTAAAGCTAACAGCTGCATTTCCAGGTTAGAACAATAAAATTCCCCGAACCAATTAAAAAAAAAAACTTTAACTGACCACGTTGAGTGACTCATCGTGGTGGTATATCCCTTTAAGATGGACTAAAACAAAGTGGAACAGTCTCCTGTGGTCTCGGTTGTCAGTGTTATTAGCTCACAGTTCAAAAGCCAGAATCTATGATGGTATGGGGTGCATTAGTGCATATGGCATGGTTCGCTTGCTCGTCTATTAAGGCAACATTAATGTTGAATTATGCGTACAGGTTTTGGAGCAACAAACGACATCCAGACATCGGCTTTAATTGCAGCAAAACAATGCAAGTCCACATTCGTATTACAACAGCGTAGCTTTGAAGTAAGAGTTCAGGTTGTTGAAAACATTTTGTGCATTATAAAACAAAAAATATAACAAAGCGGATCCTAAACTGTTAAGCAGTGTAAATCAAAGAAGAATGGAAAAACATTTCACTTTAAAGATTCTTCAGTCCCCAAACACTTACAGTGTTGTTAAAAGAAGAGGTGATGCAACACAGTGGTAAACATACCCCCTGTCCCAACTTTTTTTGCATGTTGTCTTTGTACTATTTCCAATTAAATATAAGGTTTAAATGATTAAAGTGAAAATTAACTATTTTCCTACTATGTTTGCACGCAGATTAATGTGACCTCCGCTTTTAACCCATCCGTCCAATGAAACACACACACCAGTGAACACTAGGGGGCAGTGAACACACTTGTCCAGAGCGAGGGGCGGCCCCAAACCACGGGAGCAGTTGGGGAGTCAGGTGCCTTGCTGAAACGCACTTCAGTTGTGTGCCCTATGCGAGGATCTTCAAGTCACAAAACCGGTTCCATAACCACTAGGCCACAGCGGTCCCTAATAGCACATTATTGCATTCAGTTTTTCTTTCCAAATTGCACACCATCCTAACTCTTTCGGGAATGAGGTTGTATAACACAGACTGTACAGATCACTGTTTTGACGAGGAAAATATACATCAGTTATCACAGTTATGTGGCTAGCTTTGGTTAGCAAAAGGCAAATGTTAAAGGCGTCCATGTTATTTTCCCATTTTGTAGCTTGAATGCACAGGCAACATCAAATGATGCATTTGATACTCCAGGACCAATTGTAAATCTAATCCTTCACCTTTTGTGCTTTTTGCATAACAAATGTAGTGTAACCAGTTCAAATGTATGAATTTATTATTATTCAAATATGAATAATATTGAACACAAAATTGAGTGCAAAACAACTAAGCTGTCATTGTCTCTATCTCTCTCTCTCACACACACACACACACACACACACACACACACTAATATGGAAGTCAGGAGAAATCACAGTACTACTCACACTCAGACTTCTTCACTCCAATCGATCAGTATGACAGGTAAATTAGGCTGCTGTCTGATTCCACATTCGGCTCTCTAATTATTACCATATTACACATTTTCATCATCCCATCTCCTCCCTCAGGCAGCAGGACAATAAATGGCTGACTTATATCGAACCTCCTCCTGGACATGGGAAAAGCCAATCAACTGGGACTTGAATTCTTCATAAATCATTGTTACACTAAACTGAACCCGTGTGAACTCGATGCCGCGTCTGCTATGTGACTCACGGCGGGTTCAACCGGCCTCCCACGAACCACACCTGATTGCTTTCGAGCAACAAGGCACACAGTCACTTAGGTCTTCTCTGAGTCTTTCAGCAAAACCTGTTAAGAATATGGATCTGTGTACAAAACAGCATAAAATATTTAAGATTCCAGATAGGGTAGGAATATATCCAGAGCGGGACCGTCATGCTCGGCAAAATGACAGTGGCGTCTGTGGTGCAGAAAGCCTGGTGGGGAACAATAAACCCTGTATAGGCAGCATACAAACTACACACAAACCTACTTACTTAATAAGTCCAAACACAAAAGCACCCCATCTATAAAGTCACGAATGCATACATAAAACAGACACTGAAGACTGGAGCATAACAACATCTGATCTCAAAAAAATGGTATCACTTTGCTATATAGCACTTCATTACAAATCTAGTTATCAAGCAGTAAGTGGTCATTGTGGCCTGCAACTGTAATAACCCACAGAAACCCAAAGCTTTCCATGCCTTGTAATAACGCAAAACACACTCGCCAGTGATGTTGACTGCTTGAAAAGAAATGATGCACAACAACGTTTCATCTGGGCCAACATGGCGGAAACTTTTCTATCAAAGTCCGCCAATTCATTCATGAATTCATTTCAATTGAACTTTTATTAAATCGTTGACTTGATTCATTATATTGCCTTGCTATTAGTAGCGGCTAACAGAGCTGTGAATGCTACCTGTGTAGCAACACCAATACACAACGTATACTACTACTAGGTCAATGTAAACCACTTTTTTTTTTTTATTGGCATTTATTTTTATTTGACTGTCAACTCAATAATTTTACATTTTCATTCCTTCAGTCAAGTGCCAGCTAAAGGAATGCAAGTAGATGACTCACTGTGGGGCAAGACAAGGAAAATGACATTACAGGGTTGGGAAAACTAACCAAGCGGATTTGATTATGCTTTTCTCAGAATTATGGCACCCTCTTCTGGCAATTCATGCACACTCAGGATTAGTATACAATAAAGCAGAAAGAGGATAAGAGTGCTAAGATGCTTATATGCTACGCACAGCTTAAATGGACGAAATTCCATCAGTTCAGTGCATTACCTCTGCTGCAGTGCTGTTTGTTTTTTTTATTGCTATTTCCTTTCTGCACACAGCTTTTCTTCTGAACTACCTTATTTTACTTATTTTATACATATTTAAAAGCAGTTATGTTTCCTTGGTTAGAACAGGGATATAACCAAATAAAAAACATGGTGAATAAACAAACTACAAACAAGCTGTACGTTTTTACTGGTCTTATTAGATTTAGTGGTCAGATATGAAGCATATGAATGTATTGTGTTCACTCATTCATCCTTAGTAACTGCCTGGTCAGGACTGCAGTGGTTTAAGTTACACTACTAATTTGCTTGTAGTTCAGGAGCAAAGGAACTGTAGTAACAGGATTTTAACATGTGTAGCCGAGGTTGAGGAACTGTCAGATGCAGAATTCACACACACCATGCTGACAGCGCTGACATTTTTAACTCTTCCCCCTCTTTAATCAGTGTTTATCAGTTTATCTGAAAAATTAATTCAACTTTTCACAATGAAAGAGACTCAATTCAACCATATCATATATACAATATGGCCAAGACTTTGTGGACAACATCACATTCCAAGTTGACTTGTTCCTCTTTTGCTGCTATAGCAACCTCCACTTAACTGAAAAAGACTTTCCACTAGACTTTAAAACATCCTAGTGGGGATTTCCTCATTCAGCCACAACAGCACACGAGGATAGACACTGCTGTAAGGTGAGAAGGCCTGGTGTGAAGTAGGTCTTTCAGTTCATCGAAAAGGTGTTCAGAGGGGTCGAGGTTAGGGTCCTGTGCACACCATTCAAACTCTTCCACTCAATATTGCATCATACAAAGACATTGTAGACAACGGTGTGTATTTAACTTGGTGACAAGAGTTTGGAAAAGACCCTCAAATAGGTGTTAAGGTCAGGAGGTCACAAAGTTAGCCATATCTTGTAGCTGTACTGCATTCTAGAAATTTGAGACCAGCCTTCACTACTTCTATATTGGATCATACTCTTTAAAGTCAAAGTAAAATGTGGTAGCATCTAGCAATGTCCCTCTGTGACGTCAGAGATGGAGACAACCGCTAACCAAAAAAAAAAAAAGGGGGGGGGGGGAAAATAAATTAAAAAAAAAAAAAAGAACAACTACTGAACCCAATGTGTCCCAGAACTTAGTAGGAGATCTAGTATGTGGTCGTTGTGTACAGTTTAATAAAATGTCGTTACCTGCGATGCGATGCTGTTTGGTGCTGACACGGTTGCTAATCTGGACAGTGCAGCACAAGTGTAACATAGCCAGCATAGTTAGAATCATCACCACACTCTGAACAAGCAGAGTCAGCTCAAACTGCTTCCCGACCCTGCAGACACACATACACACACATGCACACAGTCCATAAGAGACTACTTCTGTAATTTGAGTTCCTGTTGCTTAATCACTTCTAGCAATGTAACCCATGAGAAATACGACTGAGGAGAGCGAACAATTATTTCTCCTGCACTTACCAAAAGAAGATGCGCAGTATGTTAGCGATGAGCAGAACCAGGCAGACACGAGTAGAGAAGCCCTCAGTGTTGCTGGTCTTCTGGATCTCCTGGTACTGAGGGATGTATGGCACTGCACCCCCGAACACCATCACAAATGAGGCCAGCCATGACAGAAGAGTCCATGAGCTCTCCATTGACCCGATTGACTCCTCCAGCTCAGGATCCATGGCCTTAGAGCCCCACCAGCACCACCTCCACTACCTTCTCCTCCACCACCACCACCACCACAGCCGCCGCTGCAGCTTCTGCTGACTTCATACACTGTCCTGGGATATCACATAACAGCTTAAATTAAATTTTGCACAAAGGGAAAAAGCACAAGGTATAACAGGAAAAACAGTAAGTATACTGCAGTGCTATTTCATAAGAAGGTGATGAATACATTACAGACCTAATATTACAGGATCACGTTATTACGTTAAAGGTGTCATTTGTAATTGTAACTGCCCTCTACTGGCTTTAAGAAAAATTGCAATAACAAGGAATGCAAACACTTCTCTGATTTGTGGTTCAAGCTATTTACTTTTGCCAGAGGTGGAGATTATTTCAAAAAATACAAAAAAAAAAAACAAAAAAAAAAAAAAAACAAAAAAAAAAAAAAAAAAAAAAAACAAAAAAAAAAAAAAAAAAAAACATTGGGAGATAGATGAATAAATAAGCAAATAAATAAACAGACAAATAAGAGTAATAACAACAATAACCATACTCTTCTACTATTATTATTATTATTATTATTATTATTATTATTATTATTATTATTATTATTATTATTATTATTATATCTCTTCAAAAAATACTAGGAAATATAATTAAATAAAACAGAAATGAGTGAGAGGAAAAACATTCAGCCTTCATGTTTTTTTTTATTGTTTGTTTGACTGAACTCAAATATGTACGTTCCTGTACGTGTCCATACACGCACCTGAATTTAGCTATGCAAGACGCTGACACTGAAACTCACTCCCTCGCCTCTAACAGGATTAATTACTCATCTCAAACAGGATTAATTACTCCCACAGCAGTTCCTGCCCTTCATTACCAGACACTGAACCTGAGGTTATGAACATTTTCTAGCACTAAGTATTCTGCAGCAATGAGGAAAAAAAAGAAAGCAGTGACTTTATTCCCACATAAGGTTGCACTTAAAATGTCAAAATCCAATTTCAGCTCAGCCTCATGCCACCACCTTCTTCATGAAATCTTTCATCCATCTTAATGCAAGAGATAATTTTCCTTCCTTTCCTCTCCATGTGCAAACCTGCAGATTAAACACCACTTTCTAAAAATGTCTATTAAAAAAAAAGCCTATTTCCTAAACCTGCACTTTTGGCCCTATAGATAAGATTCCTGCAGAACGTCTTTAACCACAATACACCTCTCTTTCCTCCACTTGTAAACTTAATCATCCAAGAGTTCTCAAATAGTTATCACTCTCACACACACACACACACACACACACATTAAAAAAAAAGAATCTATACAGACTGCTTTGATGTGTTTCTGTAATATATGCAGTATCGTAATTCATCAGCTGTCTGAAAACTATGTAATATAGTGCAATATTTACTACCTAGTTTCTATACATATAGCACATAGGTGCATTGTCTACAATGATTCACTGTTCCTGTACAAAGCCATATACACTACACGATCAAAAGTATTGGGGCATTACTGAATTTGGGTGTTTCATTCAATCCCATTACCACTGGCGTATAAAAATCAAGCACCCAGCCATGAAGTCTGCCTTTACATGCATTTGTGAAAGAATGGCTCACGCTAAAGAGCTCACTGAATTTGAGTGTGGTTTTGTAATAGGATGCCATGGTTGCAACAAGTCGGAAATTTCTCCTCCCTAGATTTTCCACATCAACTGTTGGTGATATTATTAACAAGTGGCAGCAACTCAGCCACGTAATGTTACAGATCAGGGTCGCATAGTGAACAAAAGTCACCAACGCTCTGCTGACTCAATAATTGCAGAGTTCAAACCTTCCCTGGTATTAACATCAGCACAAAAACTGCGCCGAGAGCTTAATGGCATGGATTTCCATAGCCAGGCAGCTGCATGCAAGCTTTACATCACCAAGCACAATGTTAGGTGTCAGATAAAGTGATGTAAAGCATGCCACCAGTGGACAATGGAGCAGTGGAAACGTGTTCTGTGGAGTGATGAATCACGCGTCTCTATCTGGCAGTCTGATGAACAAGTTCAGGTTTAGCAAATGTGCCAACTGTACAATTTGATAGGGGAGGAATAATGCTGTGCGGTTGTTTTTCAGGGGTTGGTCTAGACCCCTTAGTTCTAGTCAAGGGAAATCTCAATGCTTGAGCATACCAAGACATTTTGGACAGATGTATGCTTTGAATTTTGTGGGAACAGATTGGGGAAGGTCCATTTCTGTTTCAGCACGACTGGACCTTCTCGTCCAACAACAGTGCCTGACCTCACAAATGCTCTTATGGATAAATGGGCAAACATTCCCATTCCTAAAAATCTCAATTTCAAATTCTTGTAGAAATCCTTCTTAAAAGAGTGAAAGCTGTTATAGCTGCAAAGATAGGATGCACTCCATATTAAGTATGATCGATTTAGAATGGGACATCATAAAATCTCCTAAAGGTGTAATGTGTAGGCGTTCCAATACTTTTGCCCATGTTCACATTTAGGGCATTTGGCAGATGCTCTTATCCAGAGCAACTTACAAGTTTATTGGTATTACAGGTAGGCCAACGTAGTGTTAGGAGTCTTGCCCAAGGACCCTTACTGGTGTAGCACAGACTGGCTGCCCAGATCAGGAATCGAACCCAGGTCTATCACATGGGAACCCAATGATGTTACCACTGTACCACACCAACCACATAGTGTGTATACAGTAGACACTCACTCTCTACCCCATCCATCAACGAAAAAGGGACCACCATAAAAGCACAACTGAACAGATATTATTATTAGGTGGTGTACCCTACTCAGTGCATCAATGATATTGATATGGTAGTGCATATGGGGCACTGATATGAGTGTATCAGTCACAGTAGTGCTGTCATCATTATTATTTTTCTGTTTATGTATAAAATACACTCATTGCCACACTGGAGACCTTGACACGCCTTGGTTTAAATGTACAGTTACAGTGAGCCCCTCATCAGTTATTAATTTACTACGGAACTGTTGATACACCACTTCCTTGACAGTGCTAAATTGCTATATAAAACCACTGGTTGCTAGGAAATGCTAGTCAAATCATGCTACTTGTGGTATATTTGCATAAGCAAAGCCTTTGGTGAAACAAGAGAAACACAAACTTCAGCAGTGTGCTGTTTGATTCTTGTGTGTGATCATTTTGAATAATACATGATACATTTTTCACAATGTACAGACAGTCTACAGCGTACAGTACGGGTAAACCAAAAATGCTGTTGCACGACATGGTATTAGTGGTGCCAGTAGAATTATGTTGCGACCCATTGTACTGAAAACCTGTAAAACAGATTTTTAGTGTGCCTGGGGGGTTTCGTGTCCATTCAGCCAAAAGAGCATTAGTGAGGCGATGAGGCTTGGGGTCAGAGCTCTGTGTAGGACACACAAGTTCTTCCACTTCAACCTTGACGAACCCCGTCTTCAAGGAGCTCGCATTTGTGCACTTGGACATTGCCATGCTGGAACATGATTGAGCACCAGTGAAGGGAAATTATAAAGTCACAGCATACAAAGATGTATCTCACGTGTGTGATAATCAGGTGTCCAGAGACTTTTGTCATGTATGTTTCTTAGTAGAACGCTTTTACATGGGAACTTTCCAGGTTCTGAGTTTAAAGTATTGCAGCATTAGCTCTTCCTTCATCTTTAACCTCAAGAGACTCATCAAGAGATGAGGCAATGCTTTATTACCCCCTTAAGCTGTCTAGCTTTCTCACCTCCTCGTTTGTACACTCTACTCAAATGGTTCCAGAACGTCTCTTTTAACGCCTGTACCTCCGTCAACCCCATCCTGCCTTCAAATCATCTCACAGATCTCTATCAAGCCATGCCTAGTCTCTCGGCGTATCTGTGTTGTTTAGCTGCACTGTATTCAGTGGAGAGTCCACTACTTCCACTTCCACATAAAACTTCTTTTTTATGAAGTGAGTAAAAGATTATCCCCACTCCAGTTATACTAAAACTTCTGTTGGCCGCAATCTTATCAACGCTTTTTGTACTAGGTCACTGTCACCCCAGTCACTGCTGTGCAGGTTTGAACACCCTCCCAACAGTCCTGATCTTGCCCCATCAGAGTATCACCTCTTTGGCCCATTACAACAAGTCAGTTGGTATAATTTCTTCCCTTATAGGAAAAGTGGCAGCAACTCAAAAACATAACTCTGCAACCATGTAAAATTACAGAGCAGGGTCATCTAGGATCATCAACTTCACATTCTGCTGACGTTTAAAGCTCTGGCATTAACATCAGCACAAAAACTGTGCACTGAAATCTTCATGGCACGGATTTTAATCACCAAGCACAATACCGTAAGGCATGCAGCTACTGAAATCTGGAACATTTTGTATGCATTTTAGCCTGCAGCTTTTCAGTGAGCATCTCAATGTAACAGGTACTGTTGATCATTTGGTTCCTTGAAAAAAGCACTAAAAGGATAAAGATAAACGTCTGATGAAGACAGTGGTGCATACATGGCTCGCAGCTCAGCCTAAAACAAATTGTAATGACGGAATACTAAAGCTTGTTGGATAGACAGATGGACAAAGTGTATTGAAAAGCAGGGAGATTATGTTGATTAAAGTAAAATTCTAAAACCGGAGTGAGGATCATTTTGGACTCACACTCGAACATATCATACAGAACGTTGCTGAAAAAAATGCTGACTAAGTTAAACAAGTGCTTATTTTACTTAGAAGCCAAACTTGACCATGTTTTTATGATGTATCTCTGTAAGTGTAAGTCAGTGAAACTGTAAGTGTGATATCAACATCCTGTGATGTACACAACCACTAATATTTCACCACTAACTACTGTGTGTACTGGCACACAAAGGAACATGACCTCCGTATTTAACTCATCCGTGCAGAGAAACACATACACACACTAGTGAATACTAGGGGCAGTGAACACACTTGGGCGACCCCAAACCACGGCACATGGGGAGCAGTTGAGTGGGGTTACGTGCCTTGATCAGGGGCACTTCAGCCACGTCTTGTCCATTGTGAGGATTGAACATCTGCCCCCTTAATACCAAGCTTCACCAAACACACCACTTACACTTGAAAATACCTAAAACGAACATGTTTTAGTGTGGACTTTTCCTTTGACAGTATTACATGTCATGACAGTCTTACACTAGCCACTTTGTTTCTCAGCAGCACATGAGTTTATACCTACTTCCTCACTCATATAGTTCAATACTGTCCCAGAGACACTGCAGAGACACATGGACATGATGTTTAAAGAGGTAGAAAGCATTGTCTTAGTGTGTCTTGTGTGTGACTTGTAGAAACACCAGCAAGGCTTCAGGCTAATCCTGGTAGTCCAAGTATAGCTCGCGTGCCCTTAATTGCACCCCAAAAGTGCACGAGGGGCAGATATTCATCCTGTTATTCTGACACATAGATGCGTGTCCTTATGTAAAACAGAGGAAACATTGTATAGAAAGACTACACAGAGCAGATCAGGTATTTAATAGTGTATAGGTCATGATTTAGACCCTGTCCTGCTTTGTTATGTTTAATATCACACTAATTAATACATATTTGTATCTATTTTTATCCAACACAGCATGACATAGAATACAAGCCGCTGTTTTACCTTCAGGCGAAGATTACAGCCGAGTTCCTGTCCCTCTGTGTCTCTCTGTGTCCCTGTGTGTCTCTTATGACTGGTGTGCGGAGTTATCACTACACTGATGCGGCTTTTCCTGAACCCAGCCCTGCAGTAATAAAGATATAAAAGAGAAATACGGTAGTAATAGTGGTAATAAAGGACAGAGAGTTGCTGATGGACTGTCCGGGTTCAGTATGAGTGTGTATGGGCTAAATACAGCACAGCCCATATGAAATGAAAGGGCGGAGTGGGGGACTGTAGAGGGACAAAAAGGACATAAATGACACACAGGACAAGACATAACGTATTTTACACGACATGTTATTTAATAATTGTGGATATGTTTAAATATAATATGGTTGAAGTCATGTTTTTGAGATGTTTTTATAAGATTTTGGACGCTGAAATTCCTTGCCAAGACAAAATCTCGTTGTAAATCTCGCGATACTTTCACTACACGGTATTTTAAAACCCAACAGCAGGGTGTTTATTTGTGGATATTTTGAGCTGTGTATATATATTGAATTCGAGTTTGTTTGTTTGTTTTTCTTTTACACAAACAATAATTATGGCAGAGACGGATCCAAAATCAGTGCAGGACCTTACAGCAGTGGTGAGTTTATTTGTTAAACGTCAATTTTGCTAAACTAGTCGATGCTAGTCATGCTAGCTAGCTGAGCTAGCTAGTTAGCATAACAACCAAAATACACCATGTCTTCTGTTAGGTACTGTGTACAGATCATATTTGGAGATATAGTACGATTAGATAGATAATATGTAGTTCAACATTAATTAAATAAATACATTGGATGTAGAGTATAATATCTGAGACGGTTAAGTCTGGTTGCTAGTCAGTAACTAGCTTAGGCAGTCAGCTGTATACACTCCATATTACAGTGAGCTACAGGACATGTAGCTAACTAGCTGTTTACCTTGGTGCAACATTTAAAGAGCTGTAATAAAGTATTGACTGTGATGAATAATAATGTAAGTCGGATCACGTTGTTCTGTGTTTTGCTGTGTGACAGGTGCAGACATTGCTGCAGCAGATGCAGGACAAATTCCAGACCATGTCTGATCAAATTATTGGGAGAAATATCCTTTCTGTAATGACTGACCACTGATCATAAGGAAATACACACACACACACACACACACACATCAGGAAGTGAGGACTGGTCTGTCAAGTGATATGATACTTAGCTATAAATGGATTCACACTCCAGATTTATTCCTGTCCTTATTCTGGAGTGCACACGTCCTCCCCAAAACTCAAAGATCATCACATACAGTTATCACCCAGAATCTAAAAGAAGTAACAGTCTGATTTTGTAATATTGCTCAGTCTGTCATTTTCTTGTCCGCTCAGTCCATCAGAGTTGTGGGTTGTCCTAAGACCACCTGGATTAAATAGGCTATACACTGTGAACAGGGTGCCAGGAATACCCTCTGGACAGGGTGCCAATCCAACGCAGGGTTTCGCATACAAACACACACCCATTCACTCACACACTCACACCTAGGGGCAATTTTGCACATTTAATTTGCCTACCATGTGCATTTTTCTGGAGGTGGTAGGAAACCGGAGCACCCAGCGAAAACCCACACAGATACGGGGTGAACACACTAAAACCCTCACAGAAGAGCCCGCAATAAGGCTTTAATCCACAACCCCAGAATCTGTGTTGCACATACAGGACCTGCAGCACCACCGTGCCTCACCAGGATGGAGAAGCCTGTGTTATTTTCATAGAATTGTGCAATATTACCGGTGGCACAGTGGTGTCGCAGCTAGTGTGTCACACAGCTCCAGGAATCTGGGGTTGTGGGTTCAAGACTTTCTCCGGTCTGTCTGTGAGGAGTTTAATGTGTTCTGCCGTGTCCGTGTGGGCTTTTGCCAGGTGCTCTGGTTTCCTCATACCTCCCAAAAATACATACATGGTAGGCAAATTGGATAGCCGAAGTGCCTTAAGTGTGTGTGTGGTACCCTGCGATGGATTGGCACCTTGTCCAAAGGGAACTCTTGCCTTGCGCCAAGTGATTACGGGTGGACTCCAGACTAACCGCGACCCTAACTGACTACGTGGAAAATGACTGACTGACCTCCATGCTGTTTTTTGAAGCAACAAGCTAACTGTGATTCATGTTTTCTTTCTCACAACAGTAAACTGTATAGTCAGTGTTAAATCTATAACACACTAGTATAGCTGTATGTTCACTGACCTAAAACAAATACTTGTATACATTTGGAAATGCCAAATGGTTTGGCAGGTCCCCATGGGGCATCGACTCTATGAGGTTGTGAAAATATTCTGTAGTCAATGAACACTGTACTTCCTGCAGAACGGTCCACAATTCTGTTGTATTCTGAGGTGTAGGATTTCTGTGATCCAAAGCATGTTGCGTGGCATCCCAGATGTGATCTGGTGACTTAGGGGGGAAATGCAAAACCCCAAATTCAGATCAGTGTTCCTAAAACCATAATTTGCTATCTCTAGAGGTATGGCTCGGCACATTGTCCTGTTGGAAGAGTTCAGAGACGTTTGTAGATAGATTTTCATTCGTTATTATCTGAAATCATAACTTCCTGTTAGAAGTGACCTGATTTTTGTTTTGGGGCTAAAATATACTTCTGCTTGAATAAAATTCATTAGCAAGCTATTTTCACCCCTTTGTGGTTCGCCCCAGTGGACTTAGACCCTGGGGGAGACCCAGGACCTGCTGGAGAGATTATATCTCATAGGGGGAATGTCTGGGGATCCCTCAGGGTGACCTGGAATCTGGGTTGAACTTCATAGACCACACAATTCAAAGCAGAAGGGAAGTTAATACATTTTCAAATCATATTCATGCCATTACTCCAAACCCATAGTGTGCAAGGATTAAAAAAGGCTGACTTTTACCTTTTTGGAAACTCTCACTAGGAGGCAGTGAGCACATATGCCCGCAGCAGCTGGGGAGCAGTGGGGATTAGATGCCTCGAACCCGGCACCTTCTGGTCCCAAGGCTGGTTCCTTAAAAACAGGTCTTGTGGGTTGTTCCCAGTGCACAGTGGTTAACACCTACCAAATATGGTCCACGGTAAACTAGTGACCGGGTCATGAGTGCCCAGGGTGCCAAAGCGTACTCACATGCTTGGAAAATGATAGCTAGACCGTCTGGTCTGATCCTAAAGAATATCCACAGTAGGATCTTTTGCTAATGTCTTGGCATCACACATACAACTGTACACCTTTAGAGGTCTTGCAGAGTCTGAATCTTAATTCAGTCTTCTTAATCGGCAAATTGTGTCATGTTGACTCAATGTTGTCACACCCAAACCTAATCCAGTCAGACACTCCACTTCACCTTTTTTAAAATTTTTTATCAGTCTACACCTTTCAGTGGTGTGTTATTGTTTAGATGCATTTTTAGCCAGGGAAAACATCTGCAGAAACATTCTGCAAAAGCCACAGCTGCATAGTCCTTTATCTGTTTTCCTTAACGAAAGTCACTCGACGAGATGAGCACACGCATTGATGACCTGGAGAAGAACATAGCTGATCTGATGACCCAGGCTGGGGTGGAAGAGGCAGAAGGAGAGAATAAGGCCAAAGAGGGCGAGGGCTCTTAACGAAGGTGACGTTTACACTCAGTTTAAATATGTAAATTATTTCATTTAATACAGTGTTTAGTGTACAGCTGTTACAGTAGTGTTCTCTTCATCAGGTTGCCCAATAATGATGGATTAAAGGAAACTCTTCCAAGAGCTTTCCCCCCAGTAGCCCTGCCTGGTTTGATTTGATGTATTGTTGTATAGTTCTTTTTATACTGACTTCAGCTAACCCCAGTGCATATTCCTGATGGTGTTCTCTAATATTTAGGCTTTTCTTTATCAATTAGTGCATATCATTTTTTTAGCCTTTGTTAAGGCCAGCCAGCTGATTGGTTTTGGTCTGTTACTGTAATATGAGCACCTCTGTGCCAAATAAACACCATTCCAGTTTCTGCTATTAAAATGATTTCATACAAAACAATTGCTGTAGTTTTGGGTTTTGATCACCAACTGCATTATTGCTGAATATCTGTATACATCATATCTAAGTATTTATGAATAGGGAGCATCACATGTGTTGCCTGATCATGTGACACAGAGGTGACAACATTGCTTAAAAAACAGGCATGTTACCATAAAATCCCTTATGTAGGTGGGTGGAGGACAGGGCTTGTTTTTTCATGTGTGCCTAATAACATTAAGAAAAACCAGAAATTCGAGTCAGACTTGCTATAGATAATAAGCACAAGTTCCTTTTTTTATTGGGTAATAAATATAACCTTTTATTCTCATTATACTTGTATACAAATGAAATTTAGCATGATATTTGATAGCACTCTGTAGTAATACTTGCTAGGTCCCCCAAAAGGCATGGATTAACAAGTCTGCAGAGATGTTCTGTAGGCAATGAACACTACTTCCCACAGAACAGTCCACAATTCTGTTGTATTTTGAGGTGTCAGATTTCTGTTACACAGCACCTTGCATGGCATCCCAGATGTGTTCAATAACGTTGAGATCTGGTGACTGGGATGCCATGCCTACACCTTAGACTACAACAGATTTCTGGACCATTCTGCAGGAAGTATGGTGTTTATTGCAAACAGAATATTTCCACGAGCTCGTTGGAGCTTGGGACCTACCAAAAAATCAGACTGGTTTACCAGTTTTTTTTCTGACACTTCAGTGTACGGACAATATTCAAGCAATAAAATGTTATATATAATAAAATAAATGTCTTTATTAGTTAAACTGCATGGTTCTGTATAGACAAGTCTTCCTCTTACATCACTCCATCACTGCCTTTTTTTCCAGACTCCCTGTAGCTTCCCTCTTCTGGTTTAAAACACTGTCACTCTCTTACAAAGTCTAAAACTGCCCTTTACTAAAGCACCGATCAAACCCATCACAATGCCTTCAAGCCATGAGCATGTCTCGACCTGTAATCCCTCAAGACGCAAGCAAACCCGACTTTAAGACTTTTCTCTGTCCTAGCTGTCTCAGCAGCCGAGTTACTGGCCGTCTTCAAACAAAGACAGAGGACCTGCCTCTTGAATAAACACTGACCTAAGCACTTAATCTACACATCGTCTCTTTATCTACAAACGCCCACGTCAACTCTTATCTAACAGGATGTAAATAGAGCCTGTGTTTGTACTAGGAGAGGATATGCTTATCGATAATGTGCTTCTGTTAATCACTGTGGAGAAGAAGGTCTGCCAAAACCTATAAAGTTAATGTAAATAGTCTATATTAACCCTGATTCAGATGAGAAAAAGAATAAGTTTAAGCTTACAATTAAAATAGTAATGTTGATGAGTACAGGTTTTTTGTTTGACTGGTCTGCACACCATGTTTACTCTATAGTCCTATAGTCACAAAGTCTATTATATTATTACTTTTATTTATACAGTACATTTCCCACGCTCAATGTTGCTTTACAAGCAAAAGAGGAAGAACAACAACAGAAAAGACAGATGTAAATACACTTAAATATTCATAACTGAATATATGAATCATAATGAAAACAGGTGTGTCTGACAGAGATGGTAGCGAGGACGCATGATGAATCAGATTGGGATGAGAATTCCATAATTTTGGAGCATTTCACTAAACGACTGACCACCCATAAAGGTCTTACGTTACAGGGTGGAACTTGTAGCAGAAAAAGCTCAGCCAGGCCATGCAGTGCTTTGTAACTATGGAGAACCTTATAATGAACACAGTATGTAACCAATAAAGACTCACTCTTTATTGTATGTCCATTTGTCAGCTTTGTGACCAAGCGAGTCAAATAGTGTTTTGTTTCACTTTGAGAAAATGTTTTCTTTATTGTTGGTTTTTGAGGTTTTGTCATTCTGTATGTTCCATATAAGTCATATAAATATTGCAATATTACAGAGTGGACCATTGCCTTTCCTTAGTCACGTGTGATCTATTGAACAGCTTGTAAAAAGGACTTTGTCCCATCTGTCTTTCAGGTAATTTGTAAAATTGTTCTTTATTGTGCACATTATCACTAACCTGCGAGTTCCTTTCTGCTTGCCATTTATTTCGCATGAAGGACATCATCTTTGCTTTGCTTTTGTAAAGTAAAGTAAAGTGAAGTGTAAGTGAACCACAGACCTACTGTGTTTGCACACAGAGTAATTTGACCTCTGCATTTAACTCAACAAACATATACACACACTAGTGAATTGAACATGCTTGCCCAGAGCTAAGGGTTAAGGTGTGCTTCAAGTGCACTTCAGACTGGTCAAGTGCTGATCGAACCAGTGACGAGGCTGATTCCTTAACCATAAGGCTACAGCTGCCCCATGGATGGGTTTAATTGGATGGGTTTTGTAACATCTTATCATTTGCCACAATGCCACAATGACCTGGGATCCAGAAATAAACAGTATCAATGTTTAATCTGTGACTTGGTTCATGTAACGCACTAAAGCGTGTCAATAAGAGCAAGATGTTCCGATTCAAGTGTTTCCACTTGGACATGTAGGCATGAGTTGGAGTCTATACAGATGAGTGCTTTAGGTATATGAGCACAACATGATCACTTGTTCAAGAGGATGAGTATATGCTCCTGCTGTAAACTGTGTTCTGGTTCATATATTCTCTATTCTCTCTCTATGGCTGCTGACTCTCAGGTCCCTAATTTGGAATTTGAATAAATAGGAGATGGATCAGGAGCGGAGATCAGAGATGTTAAGCATCCTCGACTTAGGCCGAACATCCAGGACTATGCTCGCTCTATGTAGAATTATTTCCCCAGCTTACAGCTGTGGAAATATGGACCTTTCGTCAAGCCATTTGAGACAACAGAATGCCTGAACAAGAAGCGAGCTTGCTACTAACAAGTTTGCTCACTGAGTTTGACGGACTGAACGATACACAACACACCTCTTGTGATGGGACAGGTGTACAGATGAAGAGACCTTTTGGGAAAATGATTCTGACAGTTCAGTCAGAGATGGTGAGGGGAAATGACAAACTCTGCTGCTAGCTAATCCAGTGTGTAGTGACCTTTGTCACGGAGGGGTGAGTTTTAACAGATCGCACGGCTGGAATGCGGATGCAGGTTCTGATTAATGATTATGTGACACTGAATATAGAAAACGTACAACGATTTATTGAAATTTATAGTTTAAAAAATACAAATTTTTACTTTCAAAATTTATAATAAAAGGAACACAGTAAAACTGGCAGCATTGTAAAACAGCTAGTAACAATGTAGGCTAAAATCAGCATCTATAAGAGCTTGTACAAAAACTGGAACTGTAAATGCACGAGATGGGATTAAAACACAAAGTCTAACTCAGTCATGTCAACGGCCCAGGCAAACTTATCCCTCTGAGTCTTGTTATAAATTTTATCCAGTGGCACCTCCATGTTCTTACACCTACCAAACAGGACACAGGGGGAAAAAAACAACAAATTAGAGCATATTCTTACAATCTATAATGTATAATAGGATTAAACCACAGGTATGTTAGAAGTGTGTATTCACGTCTTCTCCATGGTTTATGTTGCTAACCTGACTTAATCAAGCAGAATTTTCCTTTACAACATTTGATACATTCTCCATCAGAGAGGGAGAGAGAGGGAGAGAGAGAGAGAGAGAGAGAGAGAGAGAGAGGGGCCACACACATACTCGTTCAGCCTCTTGTCATCTCAAAACTAGGCTACTGCAACTCTCTTCTGGCCAGCCCGTGTGCCACATGTGTGCCATCAGGCCCCTTTAACTCATCCAGAATGCAGCAGCTTGACACGTCTCCAACCTTCCATGTCACATCCTTTCTGCGAACTCTTCACTAGCTTCCCTGATGCTGGCCTACAAACCCAAAAATAGTCCAGCTCCTCCATATTTGATGGCAATGGTCAAAGCCAGATGCATACCCATACCCCCAGAGTGCCCGAACAGCAGAATCACTTTCTGTCTGAAGAGACGCCTCTTAAATGAGCACTAATTTAATTCATCAGTACAGCTGCACTTATTAAGCAGCGATTATATTTTTACTGTCTTGTTCTCTCTCCAGGCTTTGCATAGCAGTATCCTAGCTTCAAGTAGGTTGAATCGTGGTCTACCGGCACTAGCTTCGGATATTCCGAGGTAATGACTGAGCACTTTTGTAAGTCTCTCTGGATAAAAGCATCTGCTAAATACCGTAAATGTTAATGTAAATCTAATGAGTAGTTATTTCCCAACTGATGTTAGCGAAGAGATTAGTCCGGTGAAGAGATGATGATTAGGCCCAGGTGATGAGACAAACTGATGAAGCTCATGATGACAATGACGACATTTCCCGTTGTACATTTAGCATTCTAAACATTTTGGAATAATGCTGTTTTTCCATAAACAGTGGAAGATATAGAAAAGTGAAACGCCAATTGTCTTTCTAATTTTGTTTTGCCCAATTCCCTATTATACGCCAACTATGAATCAGCCATACTAGGGTTTGCTTCCTCTAAGACACATAAGTCAGCAACACCTTGCATCATCACAGGACAGACACACTGAAGAAAGAACTATCCACCCTTCCTAATGCATTATCTCACAGATGCCCATGCTTAGATACTGTTTCTGTGACTGACATGGGAGAAAGTAATTCACCTGGACAATTCACAAGATTTTGAACAGAAATGGTCCCAATATGTGATCAGCGGCTAATAACTGACTTAGCATAGCAGATTCAGTGATATAATTAAATAATGTTCAGCATATAGTATGGTATGGAAGCCTGTGGTTTACACCATGAAGATCAGCCTCACCAGGCCACACTGATGCGTGGGTCCAGATAGTTTAGCTTGGAGGTGCCCAGGGCGATCTGCTTGTTCTCTTCTCGGTCTGTAGCCTGAACCTCCATCCTGAGCAGCTGCTCTTCACAACGCTGCACTGCCTTCTTCTTCTTTTCCACCACACTACACACAAACACACACACAGCCTTGACACGTTTTCATATATGTTTATACACCATTCAGCCATAACCATTAACACCACCTCTCTAAACCGCTGCCAGAACTGCTCTGATATTGGCAACAAATCCTTCTGTGGATGTTCTGTAGGATCGGACCAGACTCTCATCAGTGAACCATTATTGTCCATAACCCTGTCTCCAGTCCACAAAGCTGAAACGTTTTTTTTTTTCTTATGTTTTAACCACTACATACCAGACACAGTCACAAGACCTGCTGCTTTTGGACACACTCTGGCCCAGTCATCTAGCCATCACAATTTGGCTCTTATCAAAGTTGCTCAGATCCTTATACTTGCCCATTTTTCTTGCTTCTAACACATAAATTTGAGAAATACCTGTTCACTTGCTGCCTTAAGTATCCCACTCCTTAACAGGTCATCGTAATGTTATCCATGTCACCTATCAATGGTTTTAATTGCACCCTTGTGCAATTTCGCTTAAATGTGAAATAATTCATAATTGTATCACCTTACTGTAAGTGCATTATTTCTAAGTTGAACAGTAGGTATTTGCTCTTATGTAAAATTAAAAACTAACAATTTAGATTTACTATATTAAAAATACAGGCCCGACATTAGGAACATGTTTGGCATGAACCTAGTCAGGACTACCACAATAAATGCATTGTCCCGACAATGAAGCACTGAACTGGAAAGTGTGATGATATGGGTTGCATGAGTGCAGAAGGTGCTGGGAAGATGACATTTATAAATGGCACAATGAATTCCTGTGGATACTGAAATACTGGCTGACAAGATGACCTCCAGTCTCCAGACACTTGGCAGAAGAGGAATATTCCAGCAAGATAGTGCTGGAATGACTGTACATATG